>BJCM01146142.1:0-11824 GCA_018326385.1 Flaveria bidentis
ATAATAATAATAATAATAATAATAATAATAATAATAATAATAATAATAATAATAATAATAATATTATTATTATTATTATTATTATTATTATTATTATTATTATTATTATTATTATTATTTCAACTAATTTCTTGAACCGATCTATCATGCAATGCAACTAGAGTACTGGTCACAAAATATTCTAAGAATATTATGTAACTTAAGATAATTAAAAGAATTATTATTATTATTATTATTATTATTATTAATATTATTATTATTATTATTATTATTATTATTATTATTATTATATTGAAATCTCTTAGAAAGTGTAATGTAAATAATAGATACATGTAAGTTATATATAGAATTATATACATATAAACTATTTATAAAATTACAATAACAATAATTGAAAATGATACACGATTATGTCATAAGTGTAACCATGATAGAGAAAAATTAAAATAAGAATATACAATAATAGTAACAATTATATTCATCTAATTAAATTTTATATATATATATGAATGGACAACATTCATGAATATTAAAGTTTTGGTTTTTACAATTGAACCCCAAAGCTTCAAGTTTTTTTGTTTGGGTTAGCATTTTTTAGTTTTTTCAATTTAACCCTAAAGTTTCAAGTGTTTCCGTTTGAGTTCAAGTGTTTCCGTTTGAGTTAGGAATTTATCTTTCAAGTGTTTTGGGTTTTTTAAGTGTGTAGACATTATTGTAATTTGAGTTTGTAATCAGACTTCTTGATGTCTTAGAGTTTACGGGAATGACCGTCATTGCTACGTGTTTTAGTGTTTGCGTTATAATATTTGAGATTATGTCGGAATTTCCGTCGCAACGCGACGGTGGGAATATCTGGTTATATCTAATACCCACTAGTGAAGAGAGTGAATTAAGAAAAGTTTGATGATTTTAAGAAAAATAATAATAAAGAACTCTTCTTTTTATTACCCCCTTCTTGTAAGTCCAAAAGACCGAAGTCATAGATATACAAACGTTCACATGTCCTTAATAAAAAAAATTAGAAAGATAAATTGACAAAATTATGAATAACATGCCATTAACACACCGTCCAAACAACTAATAATCTTTCTAGAAATAAGGTTTAACAATGATCTGTTGATTTACGTGATAAATGATATCAAAATTGACAATAACAAGATTGCTACCAAAATTATCATGTAAATCCCCCCTTTTAAGCATGAGACAAGAAAATACTAAGCTAAGTTATTTTATAACAGTACAAAGTAATGTTTCATTGCGTTGAGAAACCTTTGTCTCCATTCATCTAAGAAGCTTATATTATATGCTTTTAAAGAACTAAAAACCTAAGCCATTAGTATCTTCCTTGTACAAACTTTTTCAAACTTACCCGTGATGTAGCTTATATTAAACTTTTGTTGGGGCATAAAATGATGGGAGGCAAAATATTGGAAGAATATGTAGAACTTATTCTGTTAAATGGAGTGTTTATTACACGTACAAGACAAGATACGATGAAGGAATAAGCAATCACACTCTCCGTGTTTACATGTATGTTTTTATGATAACTTTTTTTTTTTTTTTTTTTTTTTGTGAAATGAAACTAGTTATGACATTGATTTGTTCAATAAGCAGTACAGCCAGTAACCAACAAACCTTACTTGTCTATAAATTCGAATAGTTACATGATAAATTATAAAATTCCTAGTTGGTGTGAATATTGTTTATGCGCCATAATGTTCTTTTTGTCTATTTTTTAAAATCTTTTTAACCACCGTAATCAGCCACCTAACATATATTTTTAGATAATAGTTGCTAGTTCTTAGATAAATTCGGTTCAATGACTTAAAAAATCTAACAGTGTTTTACAATAATCCAATAAATAAAAATATTAAAAAGAAAAAAAAAAGGTAAAAGAATGACACCTAACACGTATGACACACACAAATAATACGGATGATTATTAAAGTTTCAATCATCAACGGGCCAATCGTGGTCATAATCTTTTGACTTAATACACCCAATAACTAGCTTACACGTCAAAGTGAATGTATTAATTGGAGCATTTGTGTATTCTTTTGTATGGTACCATCAACCTACATTTTCATAAGATAAATTATTTTTTCCATTACTTAGAATATTATGTTTTATACTTTAACTTTTCAAGAGTATAAAAATCAATTGACTTAGTAATATGTCTATCATCACATACATGCGTCGAAGATAAAAAAAGAATATTATCAATGTCTAATGTTTGATGCTTGATGCCAATCAAGTTTTTTCCACGTACGTCTTCACTATTCATTGTAGTTTCTTGAATTTTCACTGTATTGCTAGAATTGCACTGCCTTTCGACACGTAATCATTATAGAAGTAATACTTGTCCCAATCTAACAATCTATGTCAACAAAAGCCGATGTCGTCTGTCATGTGCCAAATTTGGTTACCATGAGCCCCTGATGTTTCCCTAAAAGTCAGATAACTTTTGTTTACATATTACGCAGTCGTGCTTTCGTATTATTAAAATATACCCTCATGTATCAGGTGTATAACCCAATACTAAGATAGAAAAACCTATCTCATGTTGGTTTTAGATCTTATAGAACATAACAATTATGATGCAGGGTTGAACTATTATATACTCATTGTATTAGTTTTGGTACTTTTGATCATATTGATGGTTCTAGCAACGCTAAATATTTTTACGATTCTAACAAACGACTAGACAAATTTGTAGGGGATAGTGGAAGGTTAACATAAACTCCTGAATAATTCCTTATAATTAAAATAAAATTACAATATTTTCAATTTTTGGCTTATTTGTTCGATTGATAAACATAAATTCTAGACAGAAAAGACAAACTTGGGGATATCTAATGACTAACATACACTTCTTAAATAGGCAATAAAATTCATTAAGTTAGGGAACCTATCTCAAATTAGTTATTTAAGATGGGCCAAACTGCTTTTTGAGTGGCCCAAATTACATTAGTCGAGTATATACAATACTGGACAGGCCATTATTTTATTAAATTTAGAATGGGCCAGATTATTTTAAAAATTAAAATAATTGGGGTTCAAGTAATCATGTATTGGGCTGCTGAGGCTTGGACCGCCTAGTAACCTCATAAATCCCCAACAAGTCCAATTAAAGCCTAGAGCGTGGACAAACCGTTTTTTTTGTAAAACTGATTCAGTTTTTAAACTAGACCTATTTTTTTTTTAATACAAACTGTTACTTTTTTCATATTACTTTTTCATCGAGAATTCTCAAACCACTCAAATCTATTTGGATGGTTTTAAAACCATTTTTTTAGAAAAACCAGTAGTTTTCAAACTAGTTCGGTTTTTTTTCCGGTTTCTTTCCAAACCGGTTTTTTTACACCTCTAGCCTAGAGTTGCAGACTTCAAATCGTTCCTTGACTTGATCCGACGGCTTAAACCGAAGCCAAACCGATTTCAATATGCTCCAGACCTAAATTGTCCCAAATTGACACAATCTATCAAGCGGAGATCTATTATCCTTGACACAAAAGACCCTTTCATACCCTAATTGTTTTAAACCCGACCAAAAAAAAAGGATTTTCAATTCGATTTTGACCATTGGATCAATTTTGATTATTCGAAAATGGTGATAGTATTTTAACCCCTTTTTTACCTTTAAACTCGGTTTTATTGGACCATTTTGCCTCATGTGTTAGTATAAAATGGTATCGATATGTTGGATTGGTCAAAACACTCAAAAACACAAAAATACGCTCAAAACACACAAAAAAAACATATACAATAAAGAAGCTCTCAAATCAACACTATTTGTGCGAAAAGTGGTCAATCTCAGTCACTAGTAGGTGTTGGTATATCTTCAAGCGATACTTTCTTTGTGAGGATTAGCAACAATGAGAAATCCGGAAATTTGGTCTAAGTTCCACTTATATGGAATATCAAACCAAAAAATGCTCGATATGAAAAAAATGGTATGTTGTTAAAGCCGGATTAAAACTCAACTTTAATAAAATCATTATTCTAAATGTTGAAAGGGATGAAGAACAATATTAGCTCCTGGGCAAGCAACAATGGAAAATAGAGGCATTTTGAATTTCAGTATAAATACTATTTGATGTCAAATGACGAAGTTAGTAATTCAAGAAGTATTGATTTTCATATTGTTTGAATATCGACATACCAAAGAAAATTAATTTCAAAGTTTAGATTATGTAACAATAATTTTAAATTAGAAAACAAATTGTTTTCAATATGGTTCGATAATGTCTCAAAACACAACATCGATTGGAAAATTAAATTAAAATATAAACCCAATTTGCAAAAGTGTTATTCTATAGGAACTAAGTTGAAGATATTATTAATGCGGTTATGCAAGAAGGGCTTGATGTTGAAACTATTGAACATTTTAAAAGTTCTTTTAAAAATATGTTATGTGACATTTTTAAATAAAGTAGAAAAAGAAATTTGCTTAATAGAAAATTCTATAAGGATACGAATTCCATTGTTAATGTCCGAATTGAAACATACAAACTAGGTGAAATTCGACTTTTGGAATGGTTGCAAGCGTTTTACCTCAAAACGAAACATTACAAAAATTTCCGAAACATCTTGCATCACTTGCATCTTGCATCACTTGCTTCAGGATCAGAATTGGGGAAGATGTTCAAGATATAACCAAGTTGCTTGAGATTTTCAAAACCACAACTACAAAGTTATGGAGGTTTATTATCACATGATCTATCTAATACATTATGATTTAAATTTAACTAGTATTTAACTCCACGTGTTGCTGTAAAACCATGTCAAATAGAATCAATTTCACACCGCCTCTAGCGACCACCACAACAAAAAAGCTTGTAAAACAGAACGAAAAATAGACGTAAAAACTTTAAACCATGCATGTGTGTTGCGGTGTGTTAATGTGTATAAACTAGAACGGAGTGTATTACACAACACGGTTGTGAAACAAAAAAAATATATATGTAAAAACGTTAAACGACATAAGCATGTGCTTGTATGTTAACTAAATTTTTTTAGATTGAAACGTAAAACAAAAAAAAATATAAGATGAAAAGTATACAAGACCAAAGTTAAAAATGTAAAAAGTATTAGGGTTAAATATAAAAGATGAAAACCATAGGGTAAAAATAAAAAATAATAAAAAAAGAAAGAATAAATTACAGATTGTGTCCTTTATTAATACATAAAATTACATTGTGTGTCCTTTAGTTTCAAAAATTACACCGTATGTCCTTTTTTTATAAAAATTGCACACATATTGTCCTTTAAATTAACATCCGTCAAAATTTACAGTTAGATCAGGCATGTGCCTCTCACTTGAGAGATATTTATGTATTTTACATGCCTACAATAAGTTAAAAATAATTTTATGTCGTTTCATTCTCGTTTCCTTCATGTTAGGTGTTCAAAGTTGGATGTTTGAAATTTTCGGATAGTAAAAACCACGATCCGTATTTGTATATGCAATTTTGGATATTTGAAGTTCAGATATCCAAGATTTTAGATACAGGTACAGATAATGATTCAGGTATCCGTACTTCTCTTTTTAGTATTTTTGCAATAGTTAGATATATGTTATTATAAAGATAATGTAAAATTGATACACATAAAAAAGTCATAATATACACTAACAACTCCCAACAAAAAAATTGATACTTTAGAAAATAGCAAAAAATATTTTTAAGCATTAGGATAATTTAAAATATTTTGAAAATACTTTTTATTATTTTTTTAAAGTGTTAAACGTTTTTTAATTTTAGTTGGGACTTATTAGTGTATATTGGGACTTTTTTAACGCGTCTTGTTTTTATATTATTTTTATAATAACATATATCTAATTATTGAAGAAAAAAACTCGGATATCCAAATCGCTATCCTTATCCAATACTGAATATCAGATTTCTGAAACTTCAAATATAAAAACGAATAGCGATTTCTGCTATCCTAAAATTTCAGATTCAACTTAACACCGTAACATGAAGGCGACATGAATCAAGCGACGTAAAAAAGTTTTTAACTTATTGTAGGTATGTAAAATACATAAATATCCCTCAAGTGACAGGCACATGCCTGAGTTGACTGTAAATTTTGACGAAAATTAGTGTAAATGACAAATTTTTATTAAAAAAAAGTTATACAGTGTAATTATTAAAACTAAATGACACACTGTATAATCTCATGTATTAATAAATGGACACAATTTGTAATTTACTCAAAACAAAATAAGATACAATCTATAAAACATAAGATACAAATCATAATGTATAACTAAGTTGATAATTAGTATTATATAGATGACTAATAAGTTTCAAGAGCTTCAAAATAAGAGAAATGTTCGAATACAAATTCTTATAAAACTAAAAAGTCTAAAAAGTAATATTAACCATCTATTTTCTTAATCAATGGTTGAGATTAAATTGTAGTAAAAAGTTTGTTAAATGGATATTTTAAAAATAACTACTTTTGTTTACTTTTTGTAAGTTCCTTAATTTTTTTAAACGTTCATAACTTTTATATACGACATTATTTTTTTATAAAAAACACACCATAAAAACAAGTGTTTTTTTATCTTTAAAACGAGTATAATATTGTTATATAAAAAGATAAAAAATTAATATTTTTAAACTCGTATCTCGTCATTGTGTCGCTAGTGCAGTTCATAATATCTTTTTGTTGGTTATTATGCCTGTAAACGAGCTGAGCCATGCCGGCTCAAAATTTTAACGAGCTCAAAATATCGGCTCGAGTTCAGCTCATGAAAAGCTCAAGCCAGCTCGTGGCTCGTTCGAGGTGACTTGATTTAAATTTTTTTCACATTAATTTATATGAAAACACAAAAAAGAGTTTTTATCTTTTGTTGGGTACTTCGTACTTACAGGAAGAAAAATCATTATTTTGAATATAAACAATTTAATATCATGTTATATATTTTTTAAACAAAATATTTAATGTTTCTAAAAAAAATTATTTTTATTAAAAAAAACTTTTTTAAAATCCTAATATAAAAATAATATTAATAATAATAGTAGTAGTAGTAATAATTATTATTATTATGCGCGCGCGCGCACACACACATATATATATATAATGCATCAAGTGCCGAGCCAACTAACCGAGCCACGAACCGAGCTCGAAACGAGCTAACCATGGCTCGAGTTCGGATCGTTTAGAATTCGAGCCGAGCCGAGCTGGCTCGTTTAGATATGAGTTTTTTTTCGAGTTTTTCTCAAGCGAATTTCGAGCCAGGAAATTTTTGTACATTCCTATTGGTTTCTATATTAATTTTAATTATTATTGTGTTTTTTTCTAAAATGATGAATTTCAAAAAATATAATGATGAAATAACATCGTTATGTATTTCTAATGTGTAAATTACAATAATAAATTAACAATTAATTAATATACTATATTAAAAAATAACAAAATAGCACAATGTGTCATTGTGTCTTTTGATCGTTATTATGTTATCTTAAATAATATGAGTTTTGAATAATACATTGTTAATATAAATCATTGTGTATTTCTAATGGTGAAACACAACGAATAATAATAAATTTATATAAACTATTATAAAATAATAACAAAAATATAACATCGTGTTATCTTTAACATTATAAGTTTTGAAAACTAGATTGGTCAAAATATATTATTTTGTCTTCTAATTGTAAAACACAATAATAAATAAGAAGTTTATAATCTATAATAACAATAACAAAAATAACACAAAATGATGTAAAACGTAAAACATAATGATTAATATACATAACAAATGACGTAAAATATATGACGCAATGAACGTATAAAACACAATAAACTAACGTATTTAACACAATAACCAAAATGCCATTCTTTTTAAAACAAAAGAAGAATAAATGTAAAGTCCACATCTTTTTTAGGCTTTTTAGATTAAACAATTTTTTTTGGCATAACCTACCCTCAAAATAAAAAGTAATATGTTTATAGCAACCTATAAAAGCAATTAAAAAGCATTTTTGTGTATGACCTTTTTCTTACTTGTTTTGTCATTTAAACATCTACTTGACTATTACCGGGGCTGAAATTCAATAGATGAATAACTTCTGATTTTAGTTTGTAAAAAGATAATGCAAATTTCGCAAGTTATACAAACATTTATTATACCGAAATCCTTGAAACATTTTTTTGCTACTTATAAATATATGGTTTCGCGTATCAAATACGTGAGTCAATAACTTAAGGATCAAGTGGTAGCTCGAGTAGGAACCTACTACTTAATTTACATGATACTTTAAGAAATGTGAATAATAAATGAAAAAGGAGAACACCCTAAGTAGACTTGTACAAACCGGTTCTAAAACCCAAACCGGTTCGGGTCCCAAACCGAAACCGGTTTGGTCAATATTGGTCAAAACCGGTTTGGCCCCAAACCGGTTCGGGTCCAAACCGGTTTCAAATCCTTAAAACCCAACCCTACCAAACCGGTTCGGGTTTTTTTCGAAGAACCGGTTCCGAACCGGTTTTTTTGTACATATCTAACCCTAAGTAGCAAGTTTGGGAGGTAAAACATAATTGATTTTTTTTACTCAATACGACTTCCGAGGGATTTCAGAAGTTTGAAACCCAATTTTTTTATGCTAACCATTATGACTCATGTGTTACTAACAAGTCCAAACTTCCAATCATTTTAGCAACTGTTGAGGTGTGTATATGTTAAAAAGATTACGATGTAATAGAACGTATACATGTTTCAACTCGTGAAGATAAACAAGAGGTGAAAAACAAATATAAGCGAAAGAGGTGCACAAATCAGTTCCAAACTTAAAACTTGATTAGGTTGTAGCAAGTGTGGTTTGGTCAAATGAAAAGTCATAAATTAGTTTGGGCTGAAACCGGTTTCTAGTTTCTAGCTTGGTTTTATTATTGGTTTTTGAGCAGTTTTGATTGATTTTTGGACTGTTCATTATGGTTTAATTGGTTTTAAATCATTGTGTTTTTTGATCATTCTTATGTTATCTTGAACATAATATGTTTTGAAAAATGCATTGCTAATATAACATTATTGTATATTTATAATTGTAAAAAACAGTAATAGATAACAACAAATTTATATAATCTATTACAAATTAATGATAAAAATACTACATATGTTATATTTAACACTATGCGTTTTAAATAATACATTACTGAAAGTATATAAGTATGTACTTCTAGTTGTATAACACAATTATAGATAACGACTTTATATAATCTATAAAAATAATTACAAAAACAACACAAAATGATTTAAAATATAAAACACAATAATAAATACATATGAATGATGCAAAATATATGACATAATAAGCTGATATTTGATATAATAAACGTATAAGAAACAATGAATTGATATTTGATATAATAAACGTATAAGAAACAATGAACTGATGTATTTAACAAATAACCAAAATTTTCTCCTCTTTAAAATAATAGAAAGACATATGTCAAATTCATAATTTTTCTCAGCATTTTTATATTATATATTCTTTTTGTTATAACCTTATCCAGTAAACAATTAACACATCAAAAACAAAATTAATTTAAAACTACTTTAAAGTAAAATTAACATAAAAGTACCCAGTTTTTGACTTACAGAAAGTTAGAATTAATCCCCGATTAAAACCTTCCAATTTTTTTAGCAAATGGTCTTCAATGAGCTCTTTTGTATTCAACGCAAGATTTTGAACAATCGTTACATCATTGTTACGATCTTTCAAAATATCCATCCCTATGCTTTAAATTCTATGAAATCTTTTAACAAGTGTAATTACTAAAATCTATTTTTTAGTTATTCTATCCTTAATTTATACGCACTTTAACTGAATAACTCATTCCCTCGTATAACTTATCCTTAATGAGATCCCGAAATCATTACCGGTAGTCTTGAACTCAAACCGAACATGCTCCTAGAAGTTGCTGATGCGCACTCTTCGTCATCGCTACACCAAATGCTTGACATTTTTGGAGTATAAAGATTGAAATTTTGTTGAAGGAAGATTGAATATTTATTGGTGTAAAGAATGGTTTGTTTTTTACTTGTATTTATAGTGTATGTAGGAGAATGGTGATGATCATCCGGCTTATACTTTTTAATCATGTGTTTCCTTTTCAATTGTCATTTCGTTTTCTAAGTTTAATTTATCTTTTGCCTCTGAAGTTCAATAATGATATTTTCTACTAATGGACCACCCATTACTATCTAAATAACTAGTGACAATCCTTAAAGCCCCAAAATAAAAGCCCAAATATTGATGGGTTATTTTTCAGCAAAACGCTTAAGTCTCATTTACGTAAAAGGCTAAAATAAAACAGCAACAGGAATAGACAAAATAAACCATGTACTTTACGTCAGACCTCCACCGGACCACCACCGCTCTGCCACCCTCAGAACCCATTGCCGACGTTTTCCTTTATTAACACATTTTTTTTCATTAAGATTTCTTGTTTTATTTATACATTCTGTTTCTTTTTCCTAAATTATTTCCAATATTTAAATATGATCAGTTTAATATTCATTAGTGACTGAAGTTCTGAAATTTAACCATTGATATCTGTAACAACCGGCTTCTCACACCAACAATATTGTCCGTTTTGCTCATGTAGAGCTCACGGATTTACTTTTGGTTGTTCAAGTTAAAACTTCCCAGGGAGGTTACCTATACCTGGATTGCTACCACCTGAGCACGTTTAACAGTGGAGTTCTCCTGTCATTCACAGCTAATACGCCCAAAACGCATTGATGATATTAGAGACCAGACATTCCTTATGAATCATGAATCTCTTATATCTTCGGTCGATATGAGATTTATGTAGGGTGTCACAATATCATCTTTTAGTATGTTGATATATGGAAATTTTCATGTAATTTTTTTTAATATTCTTTTGCCATATTTTGTTAGTTTCAAACAATTTTTGTTATTTTGAATCGTATGTTATCATGTTTGGTAAAAAGCTAGACTACTAATGAAATAGATACGACTAACATAAGTGTAAAACATCTCCTCTATAGGTATTTGTTATTGAACTAAAATAATACTTATTTAAAGTATATATTAATGTTAGACGACAATGGTAAAAACAATTTAAATAACTAGAACCTAAGAAATAAGAACAACAATACAATTATTGGAGAATTCAAAAAATATATACATATAATAGAGACCCACATTGAGTTTAATCAATCACATGTGAAAGGATATTAAATGCATCTGATCACAATTAACGTAAAAATTAGTTTATTTATGTTTGTTTTTTTAAGTACGATTTTGTTTCGAATGATTAATTTATTTATGTTCTAAAAACAAGTTAAGCCTTTCACATAAATCTTAAAAAAAACTTGTATATCTTAGCTAACAAGAGTCAAAGAACTCATGTCAAACACATAAAACAGACTCATACTCGATTATAAATTTCAAGATGATTTTAGACTTGAATTCTATAAAAACTTAATCTAAACAAGCTCAAGTAACTGGATTTGAATTACCCGATAAAAAAACTAATTTGTTTTGAAACTTCTAATTTATAACGCTATTTTATATAATCGATCTCGATTATATTGATCATGGATGCACCACACGGGTGTAATACGATTGATGTTTTGTTGACAACCTATCAATTCGATGGCCCATGTTTGGTATTCTACTTCGTTGTCATTCTTTATGGTTCATATAATACCTTCTACCTATATCATTAATTGCCACATTCTCTTTCTCTTAATTATGTCCAGATTATTGTCACATCTTAATATCTTACTATGATATGTTTAATCATATTAAATGGTAATATATATATATATATATATATATAT
>BJCM01146149.1:0-11973 GCA_018326385.1 Flaveria bidentis
TATGTTTAAGCATGGGAGGTTTTGGAGTATGACCAAGTTCTGAAAAATTATGTGAATCCATTTTAACAATGTGTTTTTAACTTGTTTAAATGTAGATTAGATAAGTTTTTAAGTTCAATTAGTCCAACTGGTCCAAATCATGCAAAACAATTTCAATGAATCAGATCTGTTAATGTTTCTGAGTATCTATTGCAAAATTTTGTTATATTAATTGTTCACAGCTTCGAATGTGAAGATACTGCTTTGTTCTTGAAGGTGAGAAAGTATGAACAGTAACCGTTGAAGAGTATTTTCTATTGTTTATTAAGTAGAGGTGATAGAAGACTCTATTTGCAACTCAATCACTAGATCAATCAAGTTCTACTCAAATCTTGGATAGATCTGAAAAAGAACCAAGAACCAAAGCTCTAATACCAATTGACTGGGTAGTAAGATTGAAATTCTCACTAGGATCGAATATGATGATTGAGTTAATGATTGTATTACGGAATCAAACACTCAATAAACATTCAATGCAAGAAATACTCATAAATACTTGTTTTTATTGATAAAGGTGATTGATTACAATAAATGTTCGGGTTTGAGCATTTAACAGTGATAATACACCTTGAGAATGTAAGACACAAAATATTCTAATTGTCTATCAATAGTCAACTCATGTATGAGGTTTTCTATTCTATTTATAGACTGACAATATGCCTTTTTACAAAATGACTAAACTACCCTGACCTATACATCAGAACTAGTCTAAGTCTTCATCAACATTTCTTTTATTCATCCACATTGACAAATGCTGATGAGTTGGACTTGATCATCATTTCATCTTTTGTTATCCACATTAGTAGTTTGGTCATCCGCATTGAGTAATGCGGCTGAACAAATACTAATGCGCATTTGTTGTCCGGCTATCCGCATTTGCAAATGCGGATGAGAAAAAACTTGTTCGCATATATTTTAGGCTATTCACATTTTTTAATGCGGAAGAAAAAATACTTGTCAGCATTTGTTCTATGTCTTCCGCATGTACAAATGTGGTTAGCCATCACTTATTCTTCTCAGCAGATTCTTCATCCGCATTAGTTCTTGGACTTGTGGGATTTCCAGCAAAACAACCATCAACTCACCAAATGAATTGGCATGTATGATCCTTTCAGTGTCCAACACATGGTAAGATTCTTTATGAACTTTGGCACAAGAGGTAATCTTTCATTGTCTTTGTCTGGTCATTTGGATGTCCTTGCACCATCTTGAATACCAAATATCAAATTGCCAAGTTTGCTGAGAAATCAGATGATGGACACTTCATTGGATACTTCTCCCAAGTTAAGGCTTATAGAGTATACAATCTCAGAACTAGAGTAGTTGAAGAGTCAGCAAATGTGACTTTCAATGAGCACACTCCCAGTGTGAAAGGTTCTGGTCCTAAATGGCTGTTTGATCTTGATTTAGTTACCAACTATTTTAACAAATCTCGTGACCATGTTTCAGGATCTACAGACATACTACCTACAAGAGAACCTGATCCAAGATTTTAGATAAGAAGACCTTCAAGTTACACATCTTCAGCTCCAGCTGTAACTAACTCTGCAAGTGAAGTTTCTATCGGCACAACAATGATAAATTCAGCTGATACATCTGAGATGCCTTCAAATTCTAGCTTAGAGGCTCCATAAGCAGATGAAGAAGCTTCAAATGTAGTCTTGATAAGTGTGATGGTGATCAAGAACTTGTTGATACTGACAACCACTCCATAAAAGACATATCAATGATGTCACACACTCTTTAGATCAAGTCTCTCTTGATAAGTGTGATGATGTGGTGGGAGAAACATAAATGCCTGATCTAAATTTCTCTAATTTAGATCTCTCTCATAATCTTGTTGTGATCCCTCAGCTAAGGATCTATAAGTCTCACCCAACCACACACATGACTGGAAATATTGACACAGGGGTAAGAACAAGAGGACAAACCCATGAAGCATTTGTTTGTCTTCACTACTATTTCTTATCTCAGATAGAGCCAAAGAAGATTGATGAGGCTCTGAAGGATGGAAGTTAGGTTGAAGCTATGCAAGAGGAGCTGGTTCAATTCAAAAGGCAGAAGGTTTGGAACCTATGTCATCTTTCTCATGGGAAGACTACTATAGGAACCAAATGGGTATTTAGGAATAAGAAGAATGATAAAGGACTTGTCATCAAAAATAAAGCTAGACTAGTGGTTCAATGGTACACACAAGTAGATGGAATTTACTATACTTATGTCTTTGCTCCTGTAGCAAGACTGGAAACTATTAGGATATTCTTGACTTTTGCTACATCCAAACACTTCAAGGTCTATCAACTTGATGTCAAGTGTGCTTGTTTGTCCATTTGATCGATTTGTAGTACAAATGAGTTGATGATTCGTTCAATATCAAATACAATGATGAGATAACAAAGATGAATAATAATAGGAACAATCTCAAAGTAAACAACTAAGAACACCAGTATATTTCAGTGAATAACTACTTACAAAAGGCTCTTGCAACAATGATAAACGATTAGGGTTCTTGCAAGGATACCCAACAATGAAAATGATCAAATCTATATACAACAGTCCTAGTTTCGCAGACATTTTGGCAGTCAACGAAACTATGCTGCCGAAACTATAATTTCGCCTGACAAAAACAACAGGTGAACTAAACAACTGACTATGAGCGAAACTATAGTTTTGCTCATAGTTTCACTGAACTAGAAAACTAAACAAAATAAACAACATACAAAAGTAAAATAACATTAAACCTATTACAAAGTAATATTAATATAATCTAATCTAAAGTGAGTCCAACCTACACTTGATCTTCAATACTCCCCCTAGGTTGGACCTCACTACCTTCACTTGTCTTAATTTGTCTTGTCAGCACCAGTCTCTCCTGCTGCTTCAGCAACTGATTCACTCTGGTCACCTCCTGCTTCATTAGCTCCCTCGGGAGGAGCACTAGCTCTGCTCAAACTGTCTTGTTAAGACCCTCATACCCATATCCAATTCATCTTGAGCTCTAACCTTATCTGCCAGCTCCTTCACTTCTTTCCTCACACCTCTAACCTTATTAGACACTGTCATGAACAGAATAGCTTCTTTCCTTGTCTGCTCTCTTGCCACTGCTTTGATGTGATTTTCACAAAGAACCAGCAGGTCTTCATTTCAGAATCAAAACACTTCCATAGGATCAAACACTCTGAACTCAACTCCACCTTTTACCCTGATCACAGCCTCCCCCGTATTATTATCATAAAAGCACTTCTCAAATTGTAAATGCTGGTGAAGGGGATCTGACAATCTGACCCTGATCATTGTCTTTGGAGGTTTTCACCTTGAGCACAATCTTTCCTTTTCCCATCTCCCAATCCTTATCCTTTTTTTATCTTCTCCTCTCAACCTTCATGAACCCAAATGAATTAAAATTGTCAATCAGTCCATTCTTGATCTCCTTTTTAGTAGCATGTCTCTCTCACTCAGATGAGCATTAAGCAATTGCAGCACAGCCGACCTCCTCAAGTCCCACTTAGTCAAGGTGTTGAATGCCTTCCTCTTATGGAGATAAGAAATACCTCCCCCTATACTTTTTATTATAAACATTTTGAGGCTAGGGTTATACTTCTAGCTTATGATCCTTTTATCTACCTCAGATTTACTCAACCCTTCTAGGTTTTGGAATAGGGGAGATATCTCTTCAGTCCCTTTCTCCCTAGCAAACCAATCTTCCTTCTCCATTTAAAACACATCTTTATCATCATCATCCTTTTTAGCAACATAGGTTATAGTTCTCTCATTAAACTCATAATATTCGGGTTCAGAATCATAGTCAACTAAATGTTCATCATCATCATCTTCATCAATCAATATTTTCTCAGTAGTTATCTTAACATTCTCATCAAGATTCTCTCTTAGCACCTCTTCTCTAACCAAATCTTTCTCCAAGTCAAAATGCATGTTCACAAAACCAGCCTCAACTACCTCTTCAACATTCTCCACATTCACAGTTTCCTTCCTTTCTCCAGATCCTCCTACTTCATCAGCTTTTGCTCCAGATGTGCCATCTCCTACCCGAGAAGATGTACTCACATTTAAAAATGAGTACTTGGTAGTGTCATTCAAATCAACTAACTCAGTTTGAGTTAGCTGATTGAGCAGGCCGACTACAAACTTCAACTCATTCACCTCCGCAAACAATCTTTTAATCAACTTGTATTGATCTATAATCTTCATGATTTGATTGAAGTGTGATTTACCTAGGCTAACAATTTGGTATCAGAGCCATTTTGGTTCAAATTCATTGAAGGCTTGAAGATTTTTAGAGAGAGAAATTGAGGTTTTTGGTTGTTTTTGTTCAATATCAATATTTCATCAATTTCGGATCAAATTTGAGTGTTATTGAAATGGAAATTGATTGAAGTTTTCTTGATATTGGATGAGAAAGCTATGTTAATCATCAAATCACAAATCTATTGAGATTTAGGTGATTTCAGATTGATTTCGTGATGAAAAAGCATTCCAGATTCATCCAGCGAAACTACATCTTCATCCGGCGAAACTGCAGCCTCTTCCAGCAAAACTACAAGTGTTTTACACCTTGTAGTTAATTTCAACATCTTAGCAAAAGTAGTGATCTTGAACGAAGGTTCAACACTGCTTGTGTGTATTACAAGCGAAATTGTTGTCGAAAATATCTTTGAACGAAAGTTCAAGCTTGTTTCGTGCGAAATTGTTGCTGAAACTAGGCAATCTAAAGCATTTGGCTAGCGAAACTGCTACCGAAATTTCCAGCGAAACTACTGCTGGCTTAGCGAAACTAGATTTTACTACGAAACTAGCTCCGCGAAACTAGATTTCACTACGAAACTAGCTCCGCGAAACAACAATTTCCGTGAAATTATCATTTCTACAGCGAAACTAGAATGTCAAAACTTTTTCCCCCTAGTTGGGATTAATTGATTTCATCCCGATAAAGAAATTTTCACTGATTTTAAAAGATTTATTTTCCCCTAGCTTGACCCCAGTTTCTAAGATTGCGTAGAGTGACATTTAAAAAAAAATATTTTCCCAGGGGAGAATTATTTTATAATTTTTCAGAAAATTATTTTTGGCATGTTAAATTGTTCAAATTTTTTAATAAAATGTCATCTTCAGAAGACTTTAAATCAGATAATCTTACAATAGCACAAAACCAATTTGACTCTTTTGCAACAATGAAGAAAGAAAAATTGACAGATTTTGATTGATCGATTCTTCAAGGTGGCAAATAATCTAAAGAACCATGTTCTAGATCTTAATAATCATGAACAAATTCAAAAGCTTCTTGACTCGCTTCCATCTGAATGGAATCATCAAGATAAAATGCTAAAGCAAGAAAGAGTTTATGTCGACACAAAACTTATGGATATGATCAACAGACTAAAATATCGAGCTGCATATTCAAAGAAATGAATTTCAGCAAGCCGTGTTCCCTCATCAAACCCATACGCTTAATACTAATCTTGATTCTTTTGTAAGAAGCATACTTGATTACAAAATAGAGATGATTGAAAAGTTGAAGTTATTGAGAACTAATTCGGATTTAAATTTTGAATTCAGAGAAACTGCTGAAGAGAACTGTGAAAATTTGAGAGTCGACAATGACAGTAAACCAGAGTCTGTGAGAATTGATGAAGATAAGGCTGGAAAAGCTGATAAAAGAGAGAAAGAATTTGAGGCAAAGATGAGGAACAACAAAAAATCACAAGGGTTTGCAACTATGAGATAAGCTTAGCTGCAGAACGAAGTATCATGGATCTTCCTTATGAGACTGTAAAGGATATGTGTTCTTCATATTGCAAAATCCGGTTATTGGGGATTTATAAGGCAAACAAATTGTTAATGGAAAATGAAAAAGAATTAAAAATAATCAATCAGGAATTAAAGAAAAATGAAATTGCTTTTTCAAGAAAACTTAATGAAGCATTGACTGAAAATGATCTTTTAAGAAGAACCATTTTTGAGCGTAACGTTGAAATTAATATTTTGAGAGAAAGGGTTGTTTTAGCTCAATTTGAAACGACAAAGCTTCAAACTAAGCTTGATAAATGGACCCTTTCACACATGAAAAAGGACGAGCTTAGTGCTAAAAAACAAGGGTCACTGGTAAAACATGAGATTGGATATAAATCTGACGGTGAAACTGTATTTAATTAAGTTCCATCCCCTTCTACTTTATGTTATTCACCAATCCCCAGACCTCATCCTAAAAATGATTTTTTTGAACAACCTACTAATAGTCTGCATGCAGTTTTGAGCAGTATCAATCTTAATGAGGTTCAAGATAATTATGATTCTACAACTGGTGTGGGATACAATAAACCAAATGCTCATAGTCAAGCTAACTATTGTTCAGTCCCGTTTGTTTGTAAATCTATATCTACTATTTCTTCTAACTTCTTTGATAAGTTTAAAGCATGTGAAATTCTTACTTTTGAGTCTGTCAGGGTTGTGAAAGAAGAGATAAATCATGAATCACCTAATCATCAAGTTCGAACTACAACAACACATCCTACTTCTGTCAATCAAGATCAATTGGAAGCAGATCTATGTATACGAGACTGGACAAGCTTAGATGATGAATCAAACACAGAGGACAGTGTCAGCTCCTTAAAAATCAAGATATCACCTAACATTATCATGTTTCAAAAGCTTCCAAAAGCTGAATCAAGACCAATAAGAATCTCTTCTCCAACTGCAAAGCAACCCAGTTAATCAGTAAAGATCTCATTCCTTGTTCAGCATAGCAAACGCCAAAACAAACAAGAATCTGCAACAACCTCAAAGCAATCTCCAATTCCAAATGCTTCACACGAGTCAGTCAAGCATCAAAAGCCTTTCAAGGCTTGTTTTGAGTGTGAAAAAGAAGGTCATGTGGTAAAGAAGTGCCCTCAAAGACTTGCTTCGAATGGTAAAGGCAAAACAAATTTCTTCTACGAATTTAAGTCTACAAAGAATGTTCCAGACGATAAAAGCAACACGGGTTGCTTCTCTAGATCAAGAGGTAAAAAGAACACATCTTTGAATGGTTGGATGAAAAACCCTCCATCCCAACCTTTTCATGTGAAGCCGGTTTCACATGATTCAAAGATGAAAATGACGAAAGGTTTAAAACCAAATTCTTTTCCTTCTGGTCTTAAACAGAAAGTGATTTCCAAATTTAATTCATTCAAATCCAAATTAATTAAACCAAAACAAATTTGGCAAATTAAGAAGAAGGATACATCAATCCCCAATTGTTTAAACGGTTGTGTGCTGAAGCAAGTTACTTATATTGATGAAAATGGAACTTGTAGGACTACGATGGCCTGGGTTCCCCTTTCAAACTAATTTGTTTATGAGTGCGGGAATAATTCAGGAGGACTGTTAGTAATCTGGTTTACTGACATAGATTATTCCTAATTAAAATTTGAGGCGGAACAAAGAGGTTATGTTAATGGTATTTTATCCAGAATCTGGACTTTATATGCACAATCATAGTTCTCACTTCACAATCAGTGCATATTTCTTGATAATTCATTTCTTATCTTCATATCATTATAGTTTGGAAGACCTTCTTTGGTAAATTTCTGTTTTGTAAAGTTTTATTTAAAAAAATTATTTAAAAATAATAAAAACAAAATAAAACAAAATAGTTTTGCAAAAATAATAATTTAGGGGGAGAGTATATCAAAATTAAATAAAAATATTAAAAGAGAATTCGGAAGTTGGTTTGAGATGACTGGAAAATTATTGTATACTTTGTTCAAATGCTTGTTTTTGTATGACTTGCATTTTAAAATGAGAAATGATAGTAATTGATGTTTTTATCTGATTCAGATGTTATTTTTAATTGCAAGTAAAAGAAAATCAAACAAATTTTTTAGTGATATGTTTGGTAGACTCAGCCTGAAACATAAAGTAGACAACAACAAAATGATTTAAATTAAAATATATGCTTAATGATACCTGGATTTACACAATCATTTTGGCCTGCACGAAATGTGAGACCCGACAAACTTTGGATTGAGAATTGATCTTTCACCCACCATGATACAAATCATATAACCCATATCATTGAACCATGTTTGGTGTATTTATATGTCTTATGTTTGTGCTAATCTCCTCTACTGTATGGAAGTACTGACTTGGAATAATGATCTCCTTTGTTGTATGATATTACTGACCTTGAGCTCTCATCGACACACGATTAAATGATCATCGCCTTTGTTATACGTGAGTATAGACCTGGAGCTCTCACCATTTTTGAAAAGTAGTGTCAAATCATCTTAACGATGAATTCATCATAGAATGCAATATTCTGATGATAATCACTTGCACACTAATGCACAAGCCTGGCTCTATAAAGATCGTATCAAAATTCCAAGAAATCATGAGGTTGGGTGAGGGTTTTTGCCAAATGATTATTGTTAGGATCAGTTATTTGAACGAAATACCTACTGATTAACGTGTAAACCAAACCAAATAGTGCGGAATCCTATTTGATTGGCGATCCAATCAATGAGAAGGCACGTAGACATAATTGTGTATTGAATCTAACGTCAAGAATCGATTAGGAATCAATCTATAGCGTTCTATGCACTTGGAGTACGAACTTAGAGGCTTCTTGACGGCTAGGGTACGTCTGGAGTTGAAGTGTATTCAATCCTAATGTTTTTCCACGAATTAAGTGGTATTTATAGGTTAGGGTTGCTCATTCGGGCGATTGAACCATTAGCATGGTTCAGTCGTGCGATTGAGTCATACGGTTGGTTCATTTGCCCGACTGAGTGTTCAGTCGTGCGACTGAGCCATTCTTATGTGAAAATCATACGACTGATCCAGTCTCCTGGTTCAGTCGTGCGACTGAGTCATTCGCATGATGGTGTTCATGCGTATGGTCCATTAGCATGGGCCATTCGCATGATAACTCCATGTTATTAAGTTTAAATGTATTAAATGTCATAATATTATGTATATTAATTCAATCAACCACAAAACTATATAATTAATTCAATATGCGTTAAACAACTCATTAATAAAATATTAAACATTACAAATCACAATCAAATATTCTCATTTCATTAAGTACCCAATATTGCATAAGTGCAAGACATTCAAGACATATTACATTGAGATCAGGATCTAGGTACATATGTATCAACAAACTCCCCCTTAGACCTAGATCTATCTATTGTCTTACATCTTTCATAATTTCCTCAAACTTCTTATACTTAGCTTCTCTAGTGATTCCTTTATTTATCTCGAAAGCAAAATAGAGTCGTATCACATTCTAAAATTTTAAAGCTTGTACAATATCTTGTGAGTCATAGAACAATGGCCAGTTGTATAATGTATAAATATCATTTGCGAACAAGTTGGTAAGCCACATTGGGTCAAACACCCTAATGGTTTCGATGTTACCATTTCTGTTCAAGACTATCACTGCATCTCCTATTCTCTAATCGTAGTACCACCATTTGAAGTGTGGAGTGAAGTCCTGTGGCACCTCCCGTAGTGGGATCTTTGACATTGTACGTGGTGGACTCCACTTCGACATTATTTTTGGATTGCCAGTTATGGCGTCAACCTTAGATCGTCTAATGTACCTCGTTGGCTGTTGAGGTTTGAAGTTGACCCATCTGGTGTGGTACTCCTCCTTAGAGCTGTTTCAAACCAGCCTGACATCTTACGAGGGTCAGCTTATAGCAATTTTAACTTTGCTAAATAGTTAAGCTCAAAACCTGGAAGAGTCTTCAGATCGTGTGGGAATCTGAAGTACTCAATTCCCTTCTAACGTTTAACAGCGTAAATGTTGAGGTCTTCAAAATGTGCCCATGCTATAATCTTGCATGCCACCTTTTGATGTTTCTTGACTTTATACAATTTGGTGTAGACAGTTGACATTGTAGCACTGCGTTGGGCTCTTATTTCTTCAAAATACGCTACCCATTCAGCCTTTTTGATGTTGACTTCGGCGTCTGAGGCTTTGGCCTTCTCCTTATCCTTTTCTGATTCTTGCTCCAAATTATCTAGAGTCTCAAAAGTATCACTAACAAGAATGTCTCCCAGATTGGGAATGACATTTTCGTCGTTGTCAGTGTACTCTGGATAATGTTGTGCAGTGACATCTTCAATCTCAATCTCGTCGACATCCTAAAGCTCATCGTCACTTTCTACGTGCACTGTCGAAGCATCTTTCACGATCTCTTCAGCATTCAGCTTGAACATTTCGGCTATTTGCTCGTCAGTGAGATTGTGAATGATTTCTCCTTCTTTAGGAGTATACATTACAGATCTCCTGACAATACCCTGCACATCAAGAATTAACGTGAGTTGAGTCTTGACCTAATGGAGGGGAGCAATATCATATTCATCTCTCTAAAAGTTTGGATCTGCTTGATTTAGACATTCAAAACAGCAATCATTAGTTAATAATCAAAACAGAACCATTGACATTAAATATAAACAATCATTACATTAACTTGATACATGATTCAAATACATATGATAACAAAAAAAGCTAAGTATTACTCTTGTCCTGGATCATATGCTCTTCTGCGGATGTGGAGGCACCTTGATCTTGTGCTCTCTTCGTCCTCCTTTCACTGGCAGGTGTGGCACCCGCAGCAGGTGTGTCATCTTCATCATCATTAGCCTCTTCATCTCCAGCATCACCACCAACATCAGTATCATCATCACCATCATCATCCTCGTCATCACTGTCATCATCACTGTCATCTCCATCTCCTTCCTTGATCTTTAGGGGCTCTTCCTTGGATCCCTTGAGCTTTAGCAGGATGGACTTGTTTGCCGCCTCCAGCTCCTCAATCTTCTGGGCATGTTACTCCTGGAGTTGAGACATCTGCTGAGCTTGCTGATCTATCAATCAAGCCTGCTGAGAAAGCTGGTGAGATTGTGCAGTCGTAAGATCTACTAACTGACGAATCTGCGCAGTTTTCTCGTCATCGGCTGCTAACAGACGCATCACCATACGGTTCAGCGCTGATAGCTGTTTTTCTACCCCAATGGGAGGTAGAGGTGATCCAAAGGGATAGGTAGGGAAGGATGATAATGCAGCTGGATGGCTAGTAGTGGTGGTGGTGGAAGTAATGAAGATTAGGGTAATATAGATGAAGGTGGCGGTGGTGTGGGTGAGGAAGATGTGGTGGCAGGAGTGAAGATTGGGGGTAATATAGATGAAGGTGGTGGTGGTGTGGTAGTGGTGGTGGTAGGTGTAGTAGTGGTGGTGGTAGCTGTTGTGGTGGCTGGGGTGGTGGTTGTGGTGGTAGTGATGAAGGTGAGTTTTCCCTTCTTCTTCTTCAAGCCGTGGGGCTGAGCTATCCTTTTCTTCCTTGATCCTGTCGAGGAGGATGCTCCCCCTAGAACCTTACTACCAACAGTCCGAGTTAGAGGCTCCTCATCTGTGTCCTCCTCCTCATCAGGTATGAAGTCCTGATGGTATCCTGCAGTCTCTGTTCCGTCATGGGTAGATGCCAGAGATGTTATATCAGTAGTGGGGACCCTTGATTGAGAGGGCCCTGCATCTCCACCATCACCATTGTCGACGTCGTCGGAGTCATCCTCGGGAGCTGTAGCTACTCAACCTCTGAATCGCTGTCTACTTGACACCATTTACGCCCTGCCGGCGCCACGTAATCCTCCTAGGCTAGATGCCCGAACAATCTCCTCATAGGGGGCTTAACCTGCTTCCCCCTGAAGATCTTCATACGACCCAGTGTAGTGTCGTCTATCACCTCAAGTGTCACTGCATCCTCCTTCTCCTTTGGCAAGGAAGGGAGCTTCTGGTCAATGATCATCTGCATGAATCAAGGGTACATGCAGAAGCCCTCCTTCCCTTTCCCCTCAATGTTCTCCACCAGGTAGGTGAAGATCATCCTGGAGAAGCTGAACGGGTGGTTCAGCACCAACGCTGCATAC
>BJCM01146162.1:0-11979 GCA_018326385.1 Flaveria bidentis
TGACTTCAGCTGTTGACTTCAGCTGTTGACTTCAGCTGTTGACTTCAGCTGTTGACTTCGGCGGATGTTTTCAGCCGTTGTCTTCAGCTGTTGTAGACATCTTCGGTTGTCATGATGTCTGTGGGACTTAAAGGTTTTTCTGATCTGGCTCATTGGTTCTTTTGGTCCAACACTTGTAATACTTTGAGTTGAGAAGTAATATATGCAAGTACCTTGAAAATTATTTTTTTGTGTTCTTTGCTACTTATTATATTGTTATCAACTCTTAGAAGAGACTCTGCTTCATCTGATCCGAGTGTAGTATAAGTGAGTTTGAGAGAAAACCAAGTGTTAAGTGACAAAAACCGATCCTTCAGTCCTTTATTAGCAACACCAAAATTCTCTAAGTGTTTAGTTTTGGTTGCACCAACCTTTGTAGATCCAACTAACAGTTTGACAATGGGTGGAGAGACTAAAACACTTAACAGATCAAATAGGGAACCAGTTGACTGAAACAAACAACAAGTGTAAAGAACACAATAGAATAAAAGTATGTTCGCTTTCAAGAATCTTGTATATTGCTCTCAAGTGTTTACAATTGTTACAATTACTTAGTCCAATGGACTGTAGCATGAGACACTTTATACTACATCCTACAACCAGTTATACCTTGAAGCCCAGCTGGAATACTATTCTAGAAAACAAGATCAATGTAAAATCAAAAGGCAGATTGTTTTTTGACTAGTGACTAGAAATATCATAGTTCACATCCTTATTTGTTACAAAAAGAATAGAAGTACAAAGTAGAATGTTACAAATTCTATGACCATAATCTATAGTTGACAAAAGCATGGACATGTCATCAACTTGTGTAAGTTGGTGAGTCTTCAAAGATGGCAGCGAAAAGTGTTTCAACCTTTGTCAAAAGTATGTAAGTAAAAGCATGTTCTTTCTGTCTCTGAAAGAAATCAGTCTCTTGGCTTCGGAATACTTTTATCTTGAAGTTGTAATAGTAATCATTAAGCCAAGTAAGGAAAATCTAAAACTGTGAGGGTTGGGCTTAATTAATCACTTAATAGGGTACGACTACATATGACTTGAACTTAGGAACCCTCCCGGTCGGTAGAATCTCAAATTTCCAAGTTTTATCCCCTGAACAAGTCACGGATGAGTATCAAGAACTCCCTTTTTTACTTTAAAACTTTTAGGGTGAAATACATACTTGTTAGTTGTTATCTTGTTGTGCAATACTACCTTTTCGTGTCCCTGAACGGAGCAAATCATTAACTCTGGAGCCGTCTGATTAGTGGATAGTACTATTTTGGGAAATCCCTCGCACACAATGGGCTCTTTATGCAAGGAAACCCCCATTTGAGATCAATAATCGTTGTGTCACAAATTAGTGAAATTTAACCACGTTTAGCATGGCATATTAAAACCCAAAAATCTGGTAGTAATAGGTTAGGGGATATTTTTAACACTCGGGCGAGTAAGTCATGATCAAGCTTGATTGTGATACTCTATAGTGCACCTTTGATATTAGTAGAACTGTTACTGTTATTGTCATTAACACTATTACTGATTATCATATGTGTTATGAATGGTAACTTGTCTTAAACTCATGAGCTCACTAACATTATATTAGGGTATTTTGGGTGTATATTTCAAGAGAAGAATAATTAACAGGTCTCTAATTTATAGGTGTCGCCTTAGTTGGACATTTGGAGACTTAGCCACCGTCCTATCCATCTCATCATTTATGAACAACTAGCTTAATATGTTTAATTTGGATATTTAGATAGTTAACGTATCAAATATTTATTAATGATGTAAAGCCACATAGACAATTGCCTTAGGTGATGTAAAGATTTAAGTTTGAATTTATTTATTTCCACTACATTGTGACGATATCAATCGTTTACGACCAGACCGGTCAACGGGTGCGACAAATTGGTATTATAGCTAATGGTTTCAGCGAATTAAGTTCTTACTTCTTACATTAAGATACCTAGGTTTTAACTCCATATTAGGGACTTAAGAAAATTAAGTAAACCCCCTGTCCCCCTCTTTAAGTTATGACATGAGGAAAAGACTTGCATTCTTAATATCATTAAGGTACAAAAAGGTATGTTAGTATATTTTACTAATCAATCAAAATAAGTTTGGTTAATTTTGTACATGTAGGAAATGTAACCCAATACAATTACGAATCTTGTAATACATCATCGCTCGACGTAAAGAGTTAAAAAGATCAAACAAAAAATTGTTGACTATATATTTTCTGGACAACTCATAGAAGATAAAACCCATCAATTAAGGTTATATAAATCAGAGGGGAGTAATACATGTTGCATTTTTTCCTTAGATTGTATCCCACTGAGTTTTTCTAGCAATATTTCAACAAGGAAGCATCACCAAAAATATTGATAACTAGGAGTGTTTAAAAATATTCAATATATATGGTTATTAATATTACTTTGTAACTCCAAAACTGTTATTTGTTTTTATAATTTGTATTTAATGTATTTTACATTAAACACCCTAATATATATGGTGCTTGTTAGTATCGGACAGAATCATGAACAAGAGTGCACTTCGCTTGCTACCTTTGGTCACCCTTACAAGTTCAACGAGATTATCCGAAATATATCTTGAACGATTAAAACTTACACCATATGCCAGGCATCAATAAGAATGAAATGAGAAACTAACTGCATCAGCTAATGGTGCATAATGAAACCGGTTAACCAACCCGACCCTAAAACTGAACCAATGTTCGCACCAGATATTAACCTACACTGTTGAAACGGTTAGGAACCCGTTAATACCCTCATTGCAGACTAGTTTTTAATAAGGTTTTTTTAACCAGTATTAAAAACCAGTTTATAACTTGACGATAACTAAAACGGCTTTTGGAATAACTAGTTTTGACTACTAACCCATTCGGTTAATAACTCAGCCAGTTATTATGAAATAACTGATTAGTGCATCTCTAGGAGTAGCAATGGTGGCAAGTCAATAAGTTTTTGTAGTCAACTTTTCTAGGGTAAGATACATTTTGATGTGTCTATTTCAAACCACTAACACCAGGCAGCAGGAGTTATAAATTGAGATGTTGAACCAGTAAAAGGCACTGCAGCACAAACAAAATCCATACTACTTTCAACTCTAATTACAACCAAATACTGCATTTTACAGACTGAAAAAATGGGCTCGGGTTTAGAAGATAACTCCCTTAAATAAAACAAGATAGTTCAAAAGAGCCCAAGGGAACACAGAAGAACAACCTAGGGTCAACCAATAAAAGTAAAACTCCTGACAACATACTGCTGTGCTATGTACAATGACCATTGTTGTCCACAAAACAGGTCTTCTGGCCAAGCGAGCTAAAAACGCACTCTTATCTCTATATGAAATTTTGTATGTAGATAATTTGCTCATATTTGAAATTCCCGATCTCACGTTGTAAAAAATGTTGCCCTCGGCTGATTACTTGCTATCGTTTTTGGCTTTTGTTTTGGCAGGGTGGACCTTAAAGTCATTCAGGCTCTTGTATTCTTCTTTCAGAAGCCTATCCAGTTCTGGATGCTTTTTATGGTCCTTTGACTGCGAATAGTGATGGAATGCCCTTCCAAGAAAGAACTTACTTTCAGCACAAAAATTAACATAAAGTCATAAAACATGTTATTTTATGCAGTCAACTTACCAGTATTTTTCAAGACCGTAAAGATTTCCCTTGTGGTAGAAATCCAGAGTTAGCTGTTCAAAATCAGCATATACATCTTCCCTGAATTCTTTCTCCAAACCGTAGCTATGATAACAAAAAGGAATTAAAAACACCATGGTATGGGCTAAATGCATATAAATGTAATTTCAATTTCTATTTTAGGTAACAACCTATTATAAGACCAAAAAACATCAGATTGATTATTGAACTTTTGATCATGTTGACTTTCCAACATTTGGCAACACTTTCATTAGCTTACAAAATAAAATGGTGGATATTCTGTACCTATAAAATCTGAAAAGGCATTCCATTCCATAATTGTAACCATGAGTTGAATCTTCTAGCGCAATTTTCTTGAATTCATTATACATTGACGGAACAAACAAGTCTCTAAGAAAATATGACCAGAATCTGTACAGGGTATTCATTTCCTGCATGTAGAAACACACTTATGGTGGTTAAAGTTTAGATGAACACAAAATTGTACAAGTTTTAAAAGATAAAGAAATCTAAATATAAAAATACCCTCAATAGAACCAATTATTAGCATAATTAATAAAGTATTAAAGGTGATATAAATATAGATACCTCACTGCATCCTATGCCACATTTCTTCCGCTCATTTAGGCATCTCTTGTGATATTTTACATACCTACGTAAATGTAATGAATCAATATAATGATTCACAAAGGTAAGTATAAAGAAACAGTTATTATATACCCACTTTTGCTGCCTGAAACCGTTTTCTTCTAGAAGCTGATGACTAGGGTGCTGGAAAGGCGGAAATGGCTTTGACATGGAGCCAACAGGTGGACTACCGCCAGTAAAGCCGGCATGAGGAGAAACACCAAGCTTTGAAGACCTTAATCTACATAGGATGGTCAGTAAAACATTAATCAGCATGTAGACTGATAGAGAGGATTAACAATTTTTAAAGGTCCCTAAATAGAAGATACTTTTTCCATATTTTTATAGCAACTAGTATGATTTCAAAGTCGCATTATTTCAGTATTGATATAATTTTTTATTAAAACGATTAAAGGAGTTACACTGTACACTTAAGTTACACTGTACACGTTCTTTTTAGCCTTTTTCTTGTTAAGTTAACCTGTATCGTCCCAGTAAATGAGTCAAATTTGCAACCTATGATAGATCATAAGTAAGAAAAAAAAATTAAGATTCTGAAGTCTAAACTGACCCGTGATTATCAGGAGGAGTTGACCCGAAGAAAAACCCAACTGAAGTACTTGGTGGGCTTTCTGATATGATATGATCACTTCCATTATTCTTGAGGTTGGTAGAAAACCAACGTTGATTCTTCAGTGATTGTTGCTTAAAAAAACCTTTATTTTGCTTCCTTCTAGAATTAGGACTGTCTGCCACCTCACCACCACCACCTGGCGCTTTCTGATTTGCTATGTAAGAACCAACTTTAGGAGATTTGGAAGTCCCACCTTTTATTTCATTTGTTGAATTATTTTTTCTACCTTTATTTCGCTTTGATTTTAACTCCTGAAATTAGTAGGTCAATAAATGGTCCCAGATGCTAACAAAATCCTTGAACACATCACTGGAAAAAACAATTACGAAAATTTAAAATGACGAATAACCTGTTCGTAGTAGTATAGGCCATCATTGATGGCAGAAGCAAGCTCATTAGAAAAAGATTTTGTTTCCTCTACAAAATCTTTAGTTCCTCGCACATTCCTGTTCTTTTGCTGTAGATATGAACAGTATTCTTTCATTAATCATGATAGCTAATAATCCAGTAACAAAAAGCATCCAATTAAAAGGCGGCCACCGTGCCGGATTGGCAAGTTTCTGGCTGACAGTTTGAATTGTTGAACCAGGACACAACCCATGTATTTATTAATGTTAAAGACATTAACCCTGAACCAAAAGCACTTAAATTGTGTAGCCTGAACACGACCCATGTACATTTATCTAAAGGAGTCAAACGGGTTATAACTAGTTGGTGGGTTGTAAATGGGTTATATACAGGTTATTGGTTGTAACAAATCGGTTAAATAGGATCAAAAAAGGTGGTGGACTTTATAATTTTTTTTAGCTTTTTTAGCTCTAAACAGGACGATGGAGCCACATGTTTTATTATGGGATGGCGGGTCAACATGTTTCATTAAACAGGTCAACCTAAACATGACCCTTAAAAGGTCAACCCGAAAATGACTTGTGTATTAAAAGGGTTAGAAATGACAACCCAAAAGGTAAGATCTGATTTATTCTGTCATGTTTTGGGTAGTGTCATTGTCAGAAATTGCCATCCATCACATGAAAAATGAGAAAGAACATAATAAAATCTAAAAATATTTATGTAATATCAGTCTTACCTGGGTAACAATTACAAGTCTCTCAACTGCTTGATCATTAACAACCATTTCATCATCTTCATCGTCCAATCTAGGCCAGGTCAAGTCAACAAATTAAAGAACAGCCAGCACAATATTATATTAAGAAAATAAGAAGAGGTGACATAAACTTTTGCAACAATTAAAACTAGAAAATCAAAAATATATATATTAACATACTTTAGACCAATGGATCATGCAGTACCTTGTTTTAGAAGAGATATGATCCTTCGGTTCAAGCTCGAGCTCCTCATCAAGCATGAATGTGTTTGCAAAATCATCACAAACTTTATCCAGATTCTCTGTGGTTATATGATCTTCACCAGAAGTATCGTTCTTTGTAGAATCAAACGTATAATTCTTTACAGATTGTTTTATTGAACGCTCTTCAGTAATAGAAGATTTATTCCCAGCAGAATCTGGAATCCACTTTGACCAATCTTCACGCTTTCTCACTTTCTCACCCTGTAAAATAACAGCAAGTAGTAATCAAAATCATCATAATGCAAGTATTATGGGCCCATATAACATGAACGTCGACGACTCACAGAATAACCGAACTGCAATAAAATAAGTTGTGTCATCTTCTATATTATGCCAAAAGGAAATTGAGATACCAAACCTGCACTTCAAGAGTACTAGAGCTTTTTAATGCGTCCACGATAAGCGGTATATCTGTGCTCATACTTTTAACCTGCACCAAGTAATATACAACTAACATTTTGTTGCATTAGAGTGTAACAATTTCAAGAAACAACTACAGTTCTGATTCATTGGTTTGTCAAGTTCATCGAAGGAGCCATGGCACATGAATTAAAGAAAAGTCCTTCAAATGCGGGTAAATATATTTCAGATGTGATTTCAACAACTAATAAACATACCCTTTTAAAGTCGGCAATAGTAGATATTGGTACCCATCCATGGTCATCCATCAAAGAAATCAAGTATTGATCACTTAGCAAATTTTGATCACTGTGAAAACCAAAATATCCATATTAAGATACAAAAGCAGCATTGCACCCTCTAGCTTTAATTTACTCACCTGAAATAATATTCAACTTGGTTTCTAACACTAACTTTCAGGGCTTGTGCTTGAGCTTCGGCTTGTGCCTGTGCAGGTAACATAGGAACCCTGGGGCCCGGCTGATGTGGAACAACAAATGGTGGATGTGGGACCCTGACAGAATACGGAGGTATAGCAGGAAGATAGACTATTGAACCCGGAGGACCTGGCAAAAAGTCATTGCACCCAAGTCATTATCATCAAAAGAACTTCAAAATTGAAAAAAAAATAAGAAGTTAGAGAAAACTAAGAAGTTCGGCATATAAAAAAGAACAAAGAGAAGTAAAAGCTCAAAAAACATGAAATATCTCAACAACAATCTTAACCTTTCACTTAGAGGTGGCAATTTTAACTCGTTCACTTATGCATTAGGTCGAATATAAAAATTTTAGTAAGAAGGGAACAGGCCAACCAGCCAGATGAGGTCAAACGGGTTGCAAGTTGCCCAAGTGTGTTTTCAATACATACAAGTTACAACCTCCTGATATGTTTTTTTAAAGAAAAATCTTGTTTTTACAATCATATTTAATAAACAAGAAACATGAAAGTGTTTTCAAATTATCCCAACCTGACCTGACCTGTACTAAAAATGGCTTGTTGCAACTGAAACCCATTTCAAACCCCCCCATCTACCCACCTCTACTTTCATAAAGTAGGACAGCCACTGGGACTCTTATGGTTTTAAAGGTCCTGTAACAACCTACTTTCATAGTTGTTAAAGGCGCACGCACACTCTAGGCAATTTGTTGGGACTACAGCCTAGGCGAGAAGCGCAAAAGAAGCGCTGAACTAAGAGAAAAAAAGCTCACTAAAATAAAAACAACTTTAAAGTTATTATGTAATGAAAACTAACACTTCTTTTAATTACAAAAAAAATTCAAGATCATAATCTTCAACATAATGTGCTAAAATCATCTCAAATACCAAAAAACTTCATAAACAAAATGTTTGTACTTGAAAACATATAGTTCGTAAGTAAAAAATAGTAAAACTAGAATAACCAAAAGTTCATCATTATTCAAAATCTTCATCTTCCTCTACTTCCATATAATCTTCATCAAACAAATTTCTTGAAGTAGAAGGCTTTAAAAAAATTATTTATTGCCATTTACGGTACTTGAACGATTTGGACAAGGGATTTATTGCCTTTTTAAATGAAGCGCTGTATTTGGGACTAGCCTTATTTTGTGGCCTAGTCCCACTAGGCGACGGCTTTTAACAACTATGCCTACTTTATAAAAAAGTCACAATAAATCAAACTAAAAATGAAACAACAGAAACTGCCACAATCACACAATTACCAGGATACACAGGCCCACCCATAAATCCTGCTGGCGGACCAAAAAAGGGGGGTCTAATGAAGGCTCTTGGCCCAGCATTTGGATGCACATCATTGTTCTCCTTTGCACCTAACGGTTTCTGCATTTCTTGTGCGCTAGGTCTTCTATTAGGAAACTCAACACCATAAGTATTAGAATTGCCTCTTGGTGGAGCTGCAACGGTACCACTTGCTGGATTATATGATCCAACAGCTGGGGGGTAAGCATATCCATGGACAGGTATATGAGCAGGCCACGGTGCCACACCACCATAAACAGGTGGAATTGGTGGCTGGTGGAAGGGTACTGGTCCGTGAAAAGATGGTGCAGCGTTCAGGTTGTGTTTATTGCCAGCTTTATGTTGGCGTGATGGTTGCCTGGAGGAAGAATTATGACCACCACGCGCATGTGTCTTTGTCACCTCAGTAGATGCCTGAGAAAAAAAAACAAACTTTTTAAGAAATTTTTATAGTGACCTCTTGCTATAATCTTCATCGAAAGATTCCTGTAGATTACATCATAAGCATACCGGCAACTTACATGTACACATATAAGTAACAGTAAATGTATCTTAACAGAAATCTTAAACTTTAAGTTCATTAATAACATAAAACCTGAAGTCCCAGGCCTCATCAACATTGACATAACCTATCTTGACCAATGACTAATAAAATTAATTACAAAAAAAAGATATCTTTTTGCATTTGGTGTTTCCTCTTCGGAAAGACAGGAAGGACAATTTGTTTTATAAAAGTCAAGATAACAGTAAAACAGTTCAGAAAACTATGTATTCTTAAGCAAATGAAAGATAATGCATTATGAAATAAACAAAAAGGTCACACATTTGATCTCATAAATCAGATACAGAAGAAACTATCTTCCAACATTTCAATTTCAAACCTACTCCACATACTTACAATCCATTTTCATATCTTCAGAATAGTTGCTAAAACATCAATTAATTAACCTGGTAATAAGCTCAAAGCAACTCCCAATCTGACAATTAAACTCAACAACACACCAGCATAACACACATTTCCACAATCAATACAAAACCCACAACCATAAACATTAGGTCATCTAAAAAGACCCAAAATTTGAACTTGAAAGACAATCATGAAACAAATAAACACCCACCTGGTTTTGTTTCGGAGAAACTGCAGAAGTAGCTGCATCGGAAGACGAAGGCGATTTCAAGGAAGAGAGCGCCGGCCAAGAATGGGTGTCGGAAGCAGCAGCACCGGCGGCGTCAGGCGGCGGAGGCAGCACCGGCGGTGGCGACGGTGTCTTCCAGGGTGATTTGGGAACAGCATCATTATTAAGAGTAGGGTCTTTAGCATCGGTGTCAGCCATGATATACAGGTAGGTAGTTGAAAAGAAAGAGAGAAAGAATGATCAGAAATGGAGGTTGAGAAAGATGATGATGGTGTAAGAGAAAGGATGAAAGGTGAGCGCCGTCATTGAGTATTGAGTATCGAGTATGGTGTTTGAGTGTGTGTTTGGACTGTGGGAGTGACAAGAGGGTAACTTGGCTAGGTCAAGACTTTGTCAAGCTGGGCCCAACCCACAAACAGGAAAACATGAAGATCAAATAGAGGGGGGAATGGTGGTGTTCCCACCTAGGGCATGAAATTCCTTAGGCTCTCTTATGTGTCACTCCATGTGACCTTAGTACGACAAACAAACACGCTTATCTGATTATATTCCTAAATCAATATATTTATTTATGATTGGACTCGATCTCTTAACAACATTATGTACAAAGATACCATTAGGTCACAAATGTTAGGGCAAACATAAAATATAGAATTTGCTTGATTAAAACCAGATTTATCCTATGCAGTTAGTACTCATAAATGAATATATGAATCACGATTGTTGACTTGATAATGTTATACCCAATAAGGAAAGAAAGGTATTTGATGGGTAACTAAGGTGGGTGGATAAATACCACAAAATCAAAGGTTTTTAAACATGAAAATAAGTACATTGAAATTTGCAATTGAATGACTCATGTCTACTATCTCGACTTTTTTTTGGGGTTTGACCTAGATTGTTATAACCTGATTTTAATTAGTAGTGGTTGAGGTGTAAAAATAGAGTTGACCAAATCAGAATGAAACATCTATAGTTAGTTTGCATTAGTTCTTGGTTTTAGATTATTAAATTTGTTTGTTATTAGGTTTTTGGTGTAGACTCTACGCTTAAAAGATTACCGGTTTGATCTATTTATCATCCAATGAAATCGTGAGATCTTAAATCTTTTCTGGAACAAATGAATTCTTGGTGTACGAATCTGGGTATTAGGTATATCATTAGAAAATTTAGTTCCATTCACTATGTAGGGTCCATAAAAGCATGTTACAATCATGGATTTAACATTTTGACCCAAAGTATTATGATTTAATCATGTTTCAAAGAAAATAGGATGTATTTTTATGCATATCAATGACAAAATAACCCAGGGACAAATGGAGGTTTTCATGTTCAAGGGTGTATCTTCCTTCTTGATACACAAGTTTGCAAGTTTATTACTTTATTTAGTTGCCTTATTTATTGGTAATGGCATAAACTTTTAACTTATGTGCTAAAGACAATAAATGTCAGATCTTACACAAAACTCTAAAAGTAGGCATTTGATACATTTTTTACATGATACGGACTATAATCCATAGATAAAAAGGAAGTGCTCAGTTTTACTTTAGGGTTGGTAAAAGACCCTTGAAACAAATTTGAAGGTGTGATTTTTTGCATTCCCAGTACTACTCTAGTGGGAAACTCATTAGAGCAAAATGTTGTCTTGCCCCATTGTTGCTCGCTTATTTAGACCCCTCATTAGTTGGCCTTGGTAAGATAGGAAAACTTCTCGAGAACCATGGACAACCTATAGTAGTCATGTAGGATTGGGTGGTTTGAGTAATAGGGAATTTAGGAGCCACTATGGGGAACGTCTCTAATATTTAAGATATTTGACCATAGTCAATGTGAGGTTGTGGAGCAAAGGTCAGCGTGACACTTGGTTCTTCTTCATATATCAAATTTTCTCTCACACCCCTTAGTCATTCTTCATGAACATACTCGTTCATAAGTTCTCGAGGCAATTTCTGTTATGCCCTCTAACATAAGCTTAACCATATTTGTGATGATTGGAGGTGGAACTAGAGACTGGGATGGAAGAGTGGCACCAGCAGTCGTGGTGTTTTCCCCGTACATGTTTTTATATAGTAACAACAATAAGGGGATAACGTTTACTCCAAGAGAATAAGCTAAGATCATTAAGACACAACTCTAGATAACTGAAGCAGAGCATGCCCCATGATGGGCGCCACTTGTTACTATAATAAAAATCGTTTGCTGGCCGGGGAAAGACATTTTTGGCCTTGATTGAGCGAAGCTGGGGACTGTATGATATTGATACTACCTACTAAGACGAAAGCACCATTAGCCTTATAGGGTGGATGATAGAGCAATTGATCGGATCAGAACCAGTTGATAGGCTCCGATATCAATTGATAGGATCAATTG
>BJCM01146197.1:1317-23028 GCA_018326385.1 Flaveria bidentis
AATCATATTCATCCTTTTCTTTTCCTTTGTGCTTCATTTTATGCAAGTGTTTTTGTCCTTTTGATTTTAAAGAAGTTCTTGTAGGGTACACCTTTAGTCATCACTATACATTTCTTTCTTCTCTCACTGACAGTATAGATTCTCTCCTTAAACAGGGAGAAACATCAACAAAATGACACAGAAAGTTGATATGATTAATTGCATTTTTGCCCTTAATATTTGCTATGTTTTACCATCTTCTGGTTATTTGTTTATTAATATTCAATACCTTTTTTTCTTTTTGTTGGATTGCTTGCTGTTGAGGAGATTCTTTCCTCTATCCTTCTTGAATACAAAAAATGTTGTTGGGTTGCTAATCTCTCTCTATATTTTTTTGTATTCCAGTTTGTGTTTGAATCAATGAAGATCACAGCTTTTGTTGGGTAAAGCCAAATGCCACAGAAGGAGGTGTTATTACAAAAAGTTTAAAAATCCATAAAATGAAGGACCCTGATTTGATCATCAAGTTGAACAGGGCATTTGTTATTACTGTATTCTTCTTAAATAGGGTTTTCTTATAGGAGTGAGAAAATTGTATATTTTCTGTTGTATAGATTACCATCTGTTTTTTTTATTTTTTATTTTTTTATTGTACAAAAAATAAAGAATTGGCTGTGGTTTGAGTGATTACTCGTGGTCTGTGTAACGGTTAATCAAGGAGGCTTAGTTGGCAATATAAAGCTGGCAAGTTTCTTTAGCTACAGGGTCCTGGCTGTTGGCAGAAACCATTGCTGCCTCTGCGTGCAATGAGGGGTAGATGGATAACATATAAACTTGGTTTATCTTGTTTTTTGCTTTTGGTTCTTGTTTCAATTCAAGAGTGTTCTTCACTGAACTCCGAGGGTAAGCTTACAACTTTTACTAAAGTTGCTCGTTTAATTATTGGTTGAAACTTGCAAATTATTTATCAGTTTTTAAGTGATTTAGGTGGTTTGTTATTTGAATATAGGTCTGGCTTTGTTGGATTTTCGGGCAGGAGTATCTCATGATCCATTTGGTGCCTTCACAAGCTGGAATCCTAGTGACCATGATCCTTGCTCATGGTCTAATGTTCATTGTGTCGATGGTAATGTTCATGTGCTGTAAGTTGTTCCTCTATTCTTTTTGCTCTCATGGTTCATTTTATTTGTCTTAAGTGCTGAATGAGTGATTCTAGTTTGTTTTGTGTTGCTTGATAGAAAAAAAAAACCATGTTAGTCTTTTGAATGGAGTAAATGCTGACATTAAGGCATTGGATTAATAATTAGGTCCCAACCAAACACTCAGATATGATATCCGAGCAAATAAGTTGTTCCAGACATTGTAACTCATGCATATAGGGCTAACTTTATTGTTAAAAGTTATTTTTTTCTTTCTTTTCATTTAATAAATGATTTTGATGTATTTTTCTGTGTTTTGTCTAAAGGGATCTTAACGGGTTATCTTTGGAAGGAGTATTAGCACCTGAGATAGGGAACCTCACACATTTGAGACGTCTGTGAGTGCTCTTTCTTTTTTTGTTTGCTTATGTATTTTGTATTTTGTAGTTTCTTTTATAACCTAACTCTGTATAAAGATCTATGGCCTCTTTTTCTCCATGTTATGATGATAGAGTAGATGCAAATTGAGAATAAGTTTTAGTCTTTTGAGAGAATTATGGTATGCAGATTAGAACGGTGATCAGTATTGCTTATTGCTATTACTTTGCTAGTTTATGTGATGAAACTTGAAAGGACACATCACAAGCAAAATGTTCTCCAGAAAATGTATAAAACACCCTTTTGCAGTTTGGTTAAATGGGTATCTTGTGTGGACTCAAATCAATGCAACTGGTTTGTTTGAAACCAGGATAGGGTAGACATGTAAGTTTATCTTGGTTTGTATCCAAAAAGAAAATTGCTGCAACTTTCATTTAATAACTTGAAAACAGAAGTTCTAAATTTGGTAGAACTACGATATAGCGACTTTAAGACAATTAAATCACTGCAGAGCACAAGATGCGAGTGAAACTGACCTTATTCAGAATTCTTTTGATTGTTTTTGACATTTCTTTTTTCTTCTTTTACTAGTGTTCTCTCACAGAATAAATTTTCGGGAGTTATTCCAAAAGAGCTTGGTGAACTTATGATGTTGGAAGTACTAGACTTGAGGGATAATAACTTTAGTGGACATATTCCTTCAGAGCTAGGAAGGATGCATTCACTAAAACGGTTGTAAGTGAAATAAGTCAGTCCCTTTTTAGTTCTCTATAACTTTTTATCCAATAAGTATATACTCAATACATGGTCATGTGCTTGTTTGGCACCAATTTGTCATCTACTAAGGTTTTTTTTTTCAATAGTTAAATGTATCTGTATCATATTTATATTAAAAATAGTCCATTTGACATTTGAACTCAAAGTGTGACTACTAATATATAATGTTATCGATTAAAACAGTGATTTTGGAGCTCCATTCTATATCTTATAAACAGGTGTTGGATGTGCTTTTAAGTGATGTTGCAATATTTATTTTTTAGTGCACAATGATTTATGATTCTGATCTTATTATGTTTGGAGCCAGAATAATTAGATTTGGATTAACAGTACAAATTGCTATTAGAGAACCGATGATCAAATCATCAAATTGTAAAGTTAACCGATTATTCCTAATTTTTTTAATGGCCTCGGTTTGGAAAAGGGAAAGTATGTGTATACTAATGAAAATGCACATCCAAACAACCGTGTAGACCTATGATAGATTTTTAAACAAAAGTCTAAAAAAACTAGACTAACACTTAATTTTATTATATGATTCAGTTAAGTTATAGTCATTTCTTGAAATTGTACTGTAGGTTGCTCTGTAACAATAATCTTGAAGGTTCTATTCCCATGGAACTCAGGACTCCCAACTTTCTCTATGAAATGCAATATGATGAAAATCTTTTATCCCTTGTTGCCAATGGGATTGGATGTCTAAATAGGAAATTTGGACGATGGTAAGACGCTACTCATTATCGTAATTAATTTGAATATGGATTCCTATTTAGTGGGTGTTTGGATGCGTCTTTTGGAACTGATCATGTGGTATTGAGTAATCAAAATGAGTATTAGCTATAATGTGTTTTTCATGAGCTAGTGATTAGTGTTTGTCAAATATATATTATTCAGGATGTAGTAGATAAAAAAGAGACCAAACTGATTATTTAACTTCTAAATAGCCTTGTAATCACTTTATCAAATATTCTCTACCAAAACACATGTCCAAATACCCACTTTGAATCAAGTGCACAATCTTTCAAGCAACAATCATCAAATAAATTTTTAAGATTGTTTCCATATCTCATTTTACAAGAAGTCTTTTTTTCTTTCTTTTGAGTGATTGGTGCTGAAAGTTTGTGAAGTTGGTGCTGAGTATGCAATTGCAACCCAACTTTAATTAGTTTCCTTCTTATCCACCTAAAGGAGAATTACTATTTATTGTATTGTATTATGAACAGCGTATGGCAGGGAGGTTCTAAACTTCAAAAGAAAGCTGATTCCCTTCTAATACAAATCAAAGAAACAGTTATTAGTTACCTCAATCTATTCCAACTGTAAGGAAGCATGTCGAATCAAAATGCAAATTCATGCTTCATTTCTGTGTTGAACTTAATCTCTTTTATGTTCTTTCTTCACCAAAGTTTCAGGATACACAGAAGCTCCTCAACCAATTGCACTATCAAAGAAAAAGGTAAGCTGAAAAAGTATTTGATGTTTATTGGGTTACCTCGATGATCTACCAAAGTACCAAAATTATTTCAGATAAATAGGGATATTATTTACATGTAGATTTTTCTTTGTGTGTGTAATCAGTAGGTGAATCGGAAGCAGAAATGGTGGAAAATGTCGTACGTCGTAAGCTAGCAGAAGAATCTTTAAACCTAGCAGCTGCACCATCTCCTAGGGATGGGAATGGGCCACCTAAGATCATAGCTCTCCCAACTACTAGAAGTAGTGGATCATTTCCTGCTATACCCAGAAATCCACCATCATCACCACCAGTTGCCCCCAGTCCAGATGTTCCTCAAACCTCAAACAAAACTCAACCGCCAGAAAATTTCACTCCAGAAAATAGAAGAGAAGCAAGTAGTAGTTCAGATAATTGGAAGATTTGGGTTATAATAAGTTTTTGTATAATTTTGCTTATAATCATTGCCATAGTGTTATGGTGCGTATGTAGAAGTCGAGCAGTAAAGACCATAGGTCCTTGGAGGACTGGTATCAGTGGACAATTACAGAAAGCTTTTATTACAGGTAATTCCTCATCTATATTATAGTTTTAAGACATACATTAGTTACAACTTTGGGTATGCAGTGATTAGTATTAATGTTTGGATAAGCAAGTCTTACATGTTTAAGAGTTAATTTGTCAGTTGTAGTTTATACCTGCTATAATTAAATCTTGATTTTGTAGGGGAAATAAAAATAACTTTTTAAAACCCTTCTATTGTATATTACTTCTCTTTCCCAAAAGGTCTTCCCCTTTTCATAACTTGTCTGTTTTGTTTAATATCACATAATTACTTTCAAATCTATTTGCAGTTTTATGCAAATGTATAACTTTTTTTTCTTTTTATTTTTATTCTTGTGCCTGGATGTGCATTTTGAAATTGGTTATGTGTGAAGTAAAATTGTGAAAGTAATAGACGAAGTAGGACTCTTGGCCAATCAAATAAATCCTAATCATGGAAAAGGATGATGAAATAAAAAAATTTAATCTAGTAGATTTAGTTTAGCTGTAAGATAAGCACAATACATTGTTTTTGAAAACTGTAAATAATTATAATTTCTTACAGGTGTTCCAAAGCTAAACCGTACAGAACTAGAGACTGCATGTGAGGATTTCAGCAATATTATTCAGACCACAGAAGGATATGCACTATACAAAGGAACGTTATCTAGTGGAGTGGAGATTTGTGTAGCATCAACCTCCATTACAAGTCTCAAAGATTGGTCAAAACGTGCAGAAATAGGGTTTCGTAAGAAGGTTTGTTTATTTTGAGGTGGTTGAATCTGTCATCTGTACCATATTACCATATGTATCTAACATATATATTTTGCAAATTGTATAGATTGATGCATTGTCACAAGTGAATCACAAAAACTTTGTTAATCTTCTTGGTTATTGTGAGGAGGACGAACCTTTTGCTAGGATGATGGTGTTTGAGTATGCCCCTAACGGCTTACTTTCAGAGCATCTACATGGTGATTACTTTGCAACTTCTTTCTAATATATTATCAGTAATTTGTTATTTTTAGATGTTTTTAATCAATAAAACAATGCTATTGTTACAGTTAAAGAACTTGAACATCTTGATTGGAGTTTAAGGATGAGAATTATCATGGGAACGGCTTATAGTCTTGAACACATGCATGAATTGAATCCTCCTGTACTCCATACCAATTTGACGTCATCATTGATCTGTTTGACGGATGATTATGCACCCAAAGTAAACATTTTTTTCTCTTTTTGAATCTGTTTATTGCGTCTTCACTTGTGGTATTAAGAATTCGAAAATCTTTATCGTAATATTATATTTTCTGTAAGCACTCTTACTTACAGAATCATTATAAATGTTATAAAAGTTTGGCCAAAATTGTTTCTGACCTACTTGACCTGAACCCTTTTTGACCTATTACCCAATGTCTTAACCTGCCTAACAGTTTCATTTTTTGTTGGTTTAGTGAAAAATGAAGAAATTACTAAAAACAAGTTTGTTTCTCAGGTTGCAGAGATGGAATTTTGGAAAGATTTTATATCAAAAGCGAAGTTATCTGCAGATTCTGAATCAGAACATTCCGCATTGCCGCCACTTATTGATACAGAGACAAATGTCTACTGCTTTGGTATCTTAATGCTTGAAATCATTTCTGGCAAGCTTCCTTATTCAGACCAACAAGGACATCTTGTAGCTTGGGTAAGACCTTCAGAAATATATCACTAAAATATATTTTTCTTTTATCATTGATTAACATTTCAAGTGATAGTTAGAGATGGTAAAATGGAAGTGAAGGTAGGGTCAAAAATGGTAGTTCTTGGTGGTTGAAACAAGTTGGGTTTACCTGAAATTCTATCTCAAATTGTTCAGATTTTCAAATATATATTTAGTGTATTAAATATGATAACAAATTATCTAAATTTAGAAGCTCTCAGTTTCTTTTACTAAACTGATTGGTGACGTAGTTCTTTGTTTCTTTTACTAAAAGTATTTCCGGGACTTTCAAACCATTTGACCAATTTTTTAACTTGTATACTTTACTTGTTTGACCTATTTGAAATTACACATAACCTAAATAGAAAGTTCTGCAAAACACACACAACAGTAACACTTCACAAGAATGGACAATTTGATCAGTTTGAAATTGTATATAACCAAAATTGACTCATTTATAAGTAAACGAGTTGGAAAACACACACTTCACAAATACGAGCAAGCTGGGACACTGGTTTTCTGAAGTTTTGCTGCATTTTTATTTTTGTAATATTGCATTCTAAGCCATGGGATTTGGTTGCAAACTATGATTTTAGCTTAAAATGAAAACTAGCAAACTAGTTTGCTACAACATGTGATTTTGAACCAGCTGCTTAAAAATAATGCAAAGAACTAAAAGAAATAAAATAAAATCTTGGTACCTGTCATTTTTATGTTCAAACCTTCTAGTTCTTGCAGAGTATTGTGTTCTATTTTCACAATAAACAGAGTATTGTGTTCTATTTTGATGATGGTTCTTACTTCATGTCAATAACTTCGTTCAAGAGTGTTTATTTTCTTGAACATAGTTCTCTTTTTGTGTTTTTGCAACAATTATAGTTTGCCGATGAGTAATGTTCAAATCTTTGTTGTAGTATCTTTTAAAGTCATCATAACCCTTTTTTTGCAGGCTGCGCAATATCTACATGATAAAAGAGACACCAGTCACTTGATCGACCCAACATTAGAATTCTTTAAGCAACACGAACTTGACTTCATATGCGAGGTTATTGAAGAATGCGTTCAGCAGGATGCTCGAAAGAGACCAACAATGAAAGAAGTGGTTACAAAATTGAAGCAAGTGCTAAACATTTCACCAGATCAAGCAATTCCTAGACTCTCCCCTCTTTGGTGGGCCGAACTTGAGATCTTATCTGGTGAGATGGCATAAACAAACAAGAACTACCAACGATACATGAATCCCTTTGATATCAATGCCTTGTAGTTTTTGAGGAATGTATAGATATCATTGATTGTGTGCAGCGTGCTTGAATCTTTTTCATTTTCTCGAGGATTTGTTTAAGTATCAGACTGTCTCTTGCGTGTGCCTGAAGTTTTTAAGATTATGATGATATTGTTTGAGCCAAGATCTATGCTGAATATGTATGTTGAATGAATGTAATTGGTTTCGGTAAAGTTTTATTTTTTAGTTAAAGGTTGAAAGTTTTCAAACAAACTAGTTAAGCTTAATACTTGCTCTTCTGGATCTAATCAGTGGGTTTTGTAGATGATTCTTAGATAATTTTGTCAATGTACTCCCGAATAACCACATGACATCTTGAAGGACTATGAAAGGTTAATAATCTCATCGTTGTTAAGAGAGAACTTTTATTGTATGCTAAGTTATCAAAGCGGGAGTTAAAAAGATGTATTTGATGTTTAACTTAGCTTTTGTTTTACACAACGTCCAGGGAGAGGTTGGATTGCTAGAATAATCCAAACATCAGTCAACAAAGGTTGTGGATGATTTGAACTAGGGTTGTAAATGAGTCTAGGTAGCACGGGATTGGCTCGCTTACAAGCCAAGGTGAGCTTGACTAATCTTAATGATAGGAACAGGCCCGAAGAACTTCGGTTCAAATGTAACAATCAAAAGAAAGGATAGATCTACGGTTCGTTTCAGATACAGATTCACCACCGAAACAAGCAATAGGGCAACGATATCTAACCGGAGATACAGATACACCACTACGGTTAGAGAATCGGGTCTAAGAACACCACCCAACGTGCCACGGTTGAGCTAGCAAAAACACAAATCAATTTAACTCAACATGAGATAAATCAACATAAATTCTCATACTCAAAACTCTCTGCTTTCATAATCCACCAAAGTTTGATACATATGGAACTAAAATTAACTGACCACTAAGCTCCATCCTAATCTTAAGGAGACATGGAATTAAAGTACTAATGATAGTGGTTAATGTACAACCGCTAAAGCATAAAAATAAACTAAATTTAAACTTGCAAAGAAGTGGTAGAATGAATGGAACGTGGGTTAAGGCATGCATGATCACATGCTTGTGATAATTACATGGAGAATTAATTCATTCGGATAATCCATAGACCCGTTTGTATAACCATCATTCTAACCCATATTTGACCCGCATGATTCCATTTTGACCAGATTATTCTAACGGCTGACCGAATTAATGTTCTGTATTATACCGGGTCGTTACCATTATCACTTAAGCTTGAGCTGGCTCATAAATAAATTAGAACCACCTCTTAGCTTATTTAGCTTGTTCAAATATTTGTTAGTCTTTAATTGCTTATAGTCTCTATATTAGCAATGGCAAAGATAATACATCAATGTTTACAGATGGTCACGCATCTTCTTAGAGTGTGTAGTCGATTCGAAAAAAAAAACTAGTGAAAGTTTCCCCTAACTAATAACACTAGTCCTTTGATTCTAAAGAAAATTTTTTAACCTAAAACAAATGAGTCCTGCCTAATGTTCACCGATCACCATCACCTCTCGTTCACCTTTACATTAAACACCACCTCCATCGTCACACCATCTTTTTTTTGCCTACCTATCACCACCCCTCCATCTACACCTTTTCTTCTTCAACACTAACCCATCAAGACACGAAGAACCTATTTCAAATATAAATTCCTTTGTTTTTTATATATATTTATAACTTAATTTAATAGTTTAAAAAACAAATTAATCTGATGTGGCATTTCTTAAAACAAAGCAAAGTAAAAAAAACGGATGCTAGTGAAATTTAGAGAAAATGAAGAAAAATATAAAAAAAGAATATTGATATGACATTGATATAAAAAGAAAAATAAAACAACTACATACCTTTTTTTTGTGTTGCTTGATTTGTTTTATTGTTGTCTTGTGTTTTGTGTTTTGTATACGTCAGCATTGATTCAGTATTATTGAATTCCAGTTAGCAACCTAGTTATCGTTGATTCTTAGAATCAAAATCCCCAAATCCATTGGCCACCACCGATGAATCGACAACACACCACCTTGCTACCACCGTTGATGGCGGTTCAACCCAAGCCCACAACGACCCCCAATAACACCCCACATATACATTCAAATCACACCCACATATACATTCAAATCACACCCACATATACATTCAAATCACACCCACATATACATTCAAATCACACCCACATATACATTCAACATTCAAATCATCGAAATACATGGGCTCACAAGGGGAAACAGTGATCGTTGTGGTGAATGGGGAGAGGGGTAAAGGGAGACTTGATGCGTTAGAGTGGGCCATTAGGTACATCGTTGGTCCCAAAGATACCGTCGTTGTTCTCGGAGTCTTGCCGGAGATCGGAAAGAAGTCTATTCCTTCTTGTTTGCCGTTTCATCTTGCCATTGGGAGCTCCGGCATCTGTAAGTAATGCTTTTTCTTCTTATTTTATTCATGCTCTGAATATTATTATTACTATTATTATTCTTTAGTTTTGATGGATCAATCTAATCTTTGGTTTACTTTGGCAGCAGTTATAATGTTTATTGATTTCAAGATTAAAAGCTAATACTTTTGACTCCTGAAAGTCAAAAGTTGAAACTAATTGACCTATACAATTTTGTTAAGATTTAGAGACAAAAGTGTGATGATTGACTGAGATTTTGGTGTTCCCCTTTTGAGAGCATAAGGGCCATCTGTAGGAATAAACTTTTGTACTTCTTTAGGGGGTCAGATCAGTAGATCACATACAGTTTGGTATCTATACCAACATGCATGATTGATCTTTCCAAGTCCAAATTCCTTGATTTAGAAAGACGAAGACGTAGTAAATGTAAATTCACGTCAATTTGCAGACGGGTATATTGTATCATAACAGTAAGCTTAACTTTTTTTTTATCAACATAGGTTAACCTAATCTTTAAGGTTGATACGGTGGTAAACACTTTATTCCCATCTAACAAAAGTCTCAAGTTTGAATCTTGCTACCTTTGATTTCTCCATTAACCCCTTGAACGACGTTCGCCTAACCTAAGCTAAGTTTCATGTGGTTCAACTGATTTGGTAGGGTATTGGTGGGTCCTATAAGGTTTTCCTACTTGGCTCTAATGATCATAAAAAAAAGCGTATCTTAACCTCACTCGGATTTAGAGATGAGAGAAATATTGTATCTAGTGTGTTTTTCATTATAGAAATCTAAAGTAGAGTCGAAATGTTACAAAAATGGTATGATAGAAATTATGTGTGTAAGAATATAATCTGTTTTATGGACATGTCATCATCTATCAAAGATGCAAACCCTGTTTGTGGAATGTAAACTGGCAACATTTTTTGAATTGTCGATAGAAGTACTCACGAGGCATGCATGAACTATAAAATCAGATATAAAACTCGAGTTCTCAAATGGCGAAATGACACCATCAGAACTCCAAAAGGAGATAGAGAAAAAGAAGAGAGAATACCAAAAATTTCTTGAGCCATACTACCACCATTGTAAGAAGAGAGAGGTTTGTGTCTTTTTGCCTTTCAGATTTGACTTTTACTAGTTTTAAGTAGAGGTGGCAAGATGGGCTGGTTTCTTGAGCAACAGGTCAAAACTTGGCAGGGTTGAAACGAGCTAATTACGATTATTTTAATATTAATTTTAATAATATTGTTACAATAAAAATAATCTAGATATTTGAATAAAACAACTTAGGAGATTGTTTGCACTAAGATAGACTTTACGCTTAACTATTTTGACCCGTTCCCCTTTTAGCTAACATATTTTTATATTTGAATCCTTTGATGAAAAAATAACCCAAATTCATCCATTTATAACTAAAGGAAGTTGATTTGTACACCACTGAAGTTGATGTGTGCAATAAAAGGTACAAAATGAAGCACATGGTACCATAACACACGTAGCAAGTTTAGTGATGTACAAATCGATTCCCATAAGTAATTAGATCAAATATGTTCACCTTTAGTTGTGAACAACTATCCAAATGGGAATGAATATTCTTATTCAATGCAGGTGAAATTAGATATAAGACTGGCTGCAGGGTTAGAATCCAAGAATATCGCTATCGAAGAAGCACAAAAGCATGATCCTCGATGGATTGTGTTAGATGGGTACTTCATACTTCAGTTTCTTGAATTTCTTTTAATATTCCAAGATTTTGTTTTAAAAGGATTTGTTTGTGGATTCACAGATACTTCAAGAAAGATAAAGAATATATACACAAGCATGTAGATTGTCATGTCGCTTTGTTGAAATCAAAAGGCGTAGCAACCTTAATCCCATCAAAGATCACAGGTCCAGAGTGTGAAGAATGGCAAATTGTTTGTAGAAAAATCGATGACCATGCTTTGACCGCGATTGACTTGATTGAAGAACCACATTCACCAAAACAAGCTCCAACATCCCCTTCTTCATGCCTGTTGTCATGGCAAACAGGATTCCAAAGAGCTTTCACTTTTGGAGAAATTGAAGAGATAACAAATGGATTTAACAATGTCATCCTTAAGGGTCGTAATTGGATAGTCTACGGAGGTGTTTTTGGAGAATCTCAAGTTTTTGTCATGGGCTTTCCTGCAGATGATCAAGCGGATTCTCTACTCAAAATTGCGTCTTGTGTTCGCCATAGAAATATCATGAGTTTAACTGGTTACTGTCGTGCTAGTGATTCGGTCTTCATCATCTCTGAATGTCTCAAAGGTTCACTTGAAGCGTGTTTGTTGTGTAAGTCTCTTTTTGTAGACCTGCTTATAGCAGCAAAGTTGGCGTTTTGCGTTACAGGAAAACATGTCATTTTTTGTAGGGTGGAGAAACAGATCGGGTTGGGTTGACCCGAAACAGTTTTTATCCTAAAACTTAATATAAATAATAACTGTCATATATGATTATAGAAACTATATTATACCAGTTAGAAGGTTGTATGCATTAATAATTCACTTCAGAAGATATGCACCTGTTCAACCCATTTCTTCCATTTTGTTCTAACCCAATTCTTTTTATTTTACCTGTTTGACACGTTAGAAATTATATAAAAACCACGTGGACCATTTTTTAGAAGTAAACAGGCGAAATTGTACCTGAAAAAGGATGGTAAATTTTGTAGGTGATCAGGCGGCAACAAACCTTTTGTGGGAAACAAGGTGGGCTATTGCTATAGAGATAGGTGCAGGCATTCAGTACCTTCACGAGGAGTTTGCAGATGGCTCGATTGCAAATTTATCCCTTTGTTCATCTCACGTCGGACTTGGTGGTAGCTCTTTTGCAACGGTAACACCCGTGTCTGTTTTGCTTTCTTTTAGAGGTGGCAAAATAGGCGGGTTGATTGTGTTTGTAATAATTTTAAAAGGCATTTTTTATGCGTTGATTAGATTGACCCAAAATACTTTTTATCCAAATTTATTTTAATTTTTAAATAAGTAATTAGTGTGTTAATAATGTAATCATTTGCATAAAGTGATTTAAAAGATTTTTTGCATAAAAATTGCTTCTTTATTGCATTGGGATTGGTATACTGAAATTTGTATCTTTGATGATGATATCATAGCTTTGTATATACAACACAACAATAAAGCAGTTGAAGCTTGACGATGATCCTATGAACAAACCTCTATCAGTGAAGTAAGATTGACTTTGAACAAAACATTTTACAATTTCTCATATCATATGCTGCTTTGGATAACAAACTAATGAGAAATGTGATTTTGGTGATCAAGAGGCATGGATATCGACATAAACGAACATCTTAGAGCTGATATAAAAGATTATGGGGTCATCTTGTTAGAGCTCATATCGGGACAGAGTAACCGATTGTTCGAGAAAGATGGTCAATGCCTCGTTGATTGGGTAAGGCTTCCGTCTCCATGATTAGAGTGGTAATTTCGACCTGTTTACATAGAATTGACCCAATTGGGTATATTATCTCAAAGGGATCACTATAGTAAAATAGAAAACCTCATAAATTACTTTATTCAAAATATATCATCATTATTTTCGTTAAAAAAGTAATATAATATTCTTGACTCTAATTATTTAACAAAATCTAAGTTTTTGCCAAAAGTATATTTTAGATTAAACTTTACAGACTAGTACCGTTGTACATAAAACTACTTGTTTTGACCAGTTAGCCAACTAGACCTGTAGATCGATCTGTTTGCAGTTCAAGCAACAACAAAAGCTGACCGAACCGCTTTCAAACCTAATCGTTTCAGTATGCCTTGTTTGAACTCAGGCATTGCCGCTTCTGGAGAAGAATTTGCTAAGCGCATTGTCGGACCCAAGGTTAATAGAGCCCAATGATCCTCACATAGCTTATATGGCTCGAGCCGCATTGGCATGTCTAAAGAATGACTCGAGCCACTGCCTTAAGATCGGTCAGGTAGGTCTGTTTATGGTTAGTGTGATTTGCAGTTATGACAACATAATCTCAACTTTCTACAACATCTTATGTTATCTTGAATGCATATTGATCCCTTTTATTTATTTATTTTATTATAAATTATAAAATGAAGTGGGTATTTTTATTTGAATACTATTGAGGGATAATTTTGTGACATACTATAGTTTTAATATTGTTTTAACTTATATTTTTCTGTTTTAACATTTATAATTTTTTTGTTACAATCAAGTCACTAAAGTTTTAGGATTGTTTTAATTAGGTTAGTTCATAAATTCCAAAATGTTATCTTTTTAAAAAAAATTGAAATACTTAAAAAATTAATAATATTTATAAAAAATAAATTATTTAAAAAATATAAGTAACATAACTGAAACATTGTTAAAACTTTAGTGACTGATTTAAATAAATAAAAATACGAATGACCTATAATTAAAACATTTTTAAAATTTGCTTACTATCTTGTAAAGCTTTCTCTACTTTAAAGATATAAACTTTTTGCAGGTGTTGGCAATTGTACGAGGCGATCAATAACGCCGTTAAGTGGTACATGGCAAAAATATGGTGTTTCGAGCAATCAAAAAGAGGAAAGGGAATAACGCCGTTAAGTTGTTTTCTCCATCATTCGTAGAGAAACATTGAACGATATTTAAGTATGTAACTGAAAGTTAATAAGAATATTACATTGTATTTTATATCAATATAAGTACTCATATTTATGTAAAAGATAAATTATTTATAATTAAATTTTAAAAGGTTTTATCCATATCTCCCCATCAAACAACAGTAAAAGGATCACGTGTGTGATTGATAATTAGATAATAAGAGATCTTAAGGACAGGATATTAAAAATATAATTAACTTATTCATTTGGATAAATTCGATTATTTTGATATATTGAAAAGAAAATGATGTAATACGTGTAATGTAATTATAAAATGTTGACATGTTAGAAATACTTGGTCCCAATGTGAACATGAGCATGGTCCTAGTAATAGTGTGGACATGCATGTGGTGAGATTGTCTGTGGGTTGGTCCTGGTTGACTGAGGTCACATTGGTCCACCTTATTTATATAGTGAATGTGATGTGATATTGTCATGTGTCGGGTCGGCCCAATCGTCCAGCTTGGATCGAGGGACCAATCGTCCAGCTTGGATCGAGGGACCAATCGTCCAGCTTGGATCGAGGGACCAATCGTCCAGCTTGGATCGAGGGACCAATCGTCCAGCTAAGACCCAGGTGCATCCAAGAATGCCAATCGTGACGAGATGATTAGATGAAGGATTTTAGATTAATCGGTTGTTGGGGCATGATTTTTGTAAGTTGTTGAGTTGAATAAGTGAACGTTTAAAAACATTAACCCTGAACTAGATATGTTTTAAAATTGTCTTGTTTTATCTTGAGTTGTTTAATATCGTAGGTTAGGTTAGTCGGACTAAAAAACATAGTTCGGTTAAACGGTTTAATTTATATTTTCTTGAAAACCATTAGTAATTGCGTTAATTAATTTAAGCTCATTAGTTAGTTTATAGATATTAAACATTCATAATTGCTTATTTAAAACTTAAAACTTGAGAAGTTAACATAAATGTTCTGAGGCATAAGTTGAACTATTAAAACCAGTTTTTTAAATCATGAATCATGTGTTGAACCATATATACTTTTAAATGGATCTACCTTTTTAGATTATACGATTTGTTTGTTCTTTAATTATTTCTAAACACTCATAGCATAAATAATGAAATACTTAATACATGATTTTTATGATTTTTTATTAATCTAATAAAACAACTAATGTAGACCTACTTCCAATTCACATGGCTGTCCTTGTCACTTTGTCAATTATGATTTACAGATTATTAATTTGTGAAAAGGGTGTAATCGTCACCAAGAGAATTAGAATACTTCATTGTTTCTTTATCTAATCAATCGCAAAAAGTGTATTCTAGAAGGGGGAGTCATATGAGATATTTTTGTACATTTTTTAGGTAATATAAAAAGTATTGTTTTCCTTGAAACTTTATTTTTTAGACAAGTTGTAATTGTTCTACTTTTTGACAAATACTCCTTTTTGTTTAACTAAGATTATGTAATTTTTAATTGTTACTTTTTGTTGTTTTTAAGGTTTTCTTTGTTTATATATAGCTTATAATTTGTTTTTGGTAATTTCTTAATTTTCGGTTTGGTCATTTTCTTTTTAATTTTGTATATTAAAAAGAAATACACAAAACGAAAATAAATTAAACAAGATGACGTAATATAAACCGGATGAAGATATTTGCTTTGTTCTTTTATGCTCTTTCGATTTACTGTTTGTTTCATTTTTTATAAAAGGATACTCTCGATGACTGATCTAATCCTCTCCTCCTTAGTTATTCTATGGTTAATAAAATTTAATATGAATTATATCAGGAGATCTAGTCCAATCATTGTCAGCATAAACAGAATACAAAGGTGAGTGGTCTTGCGAATTGCAAATATATTGAATGATTTCAAATTCCACTGACCCCGCCTCCACCACCAACCGCCACCTGCCACCCTGCCACCGGCAACCGACACTACTGCCGACCCCGCCCCCGACCGCTGTCCACTGGCGCAAAGAAGAAATTGCTATGATGGTATAGTGGACGTTGTATATATGGAACTAGTATATAGGGCAATGTATAGAGAAAATGATCTCATTAAAAGATTACATATGAAGGAGTGTAGGTGCGACATGTGTAAGAATAATAACAAATATATATGTTGTATGCAATAGTTAGAAGAATATCCAATGTAGATACAAGAAATAGATTTGAGACTGAGAGAGTATCTCGGGTCGGATATCACCAAGAAATGAATAACATAAACAACCAAAAATTCACTGGGAAGGTTAAATAGGTTAATTTCGAGTAATATAGTAAACTGGGTAAAAGATGAAGCTAAACAGAAGATAAAATGAACCTTCATAATAAATTATGAGTTACTTATGGGTGAGTTGTTTTAAGGAATTTTATTCAATATGCAGAATGTAGTGCAACAATATTTAAAAGTTGAAACTTTAGTGCCCGACTCATACACATGACGTGTGAAGTCCTTAAACCTTAATTCATCTAATCCTATGAAATTAAATACAAAAATAAATAAAGTATATTTGTTTAGTTACAACTATATTTGTTTAAGTACAACGTCTTAGATCAAATTATATTAACTATCATGCTCTATGGTCCAAATGTCCTCGTTTTTAATTCTAGATATTTAGATTACCTCCAATGTTGAACCTAAACTAAACCGAATCAATCATTGAATTTTAATAAAACTTGAATATATATTAATTTATTATTTAATAACGTGAATTAACTCAAAATGATGTTTGCTTAAGTTTATGCATTTGTATTCCTTGTATAAAATTTAGAGTGACTTATTGTTTTCTTTTATGTGGTTTAATCATACTGTTATTTCATCCAAAAAGTTTTTTTTTTTTTTGCATTTGTCTTCCTAAAGTTGTAAAAATTTGTCATTTGCATTAAAAAAAACATTAACTCTGTTAATTTAGAAATGTTAAACCATATATCTATCACTAATTTTAGGTAATTATAAATTTTACACATAGAGATAAAATCCAAATTTATGTTAACATGTTGTTATTATGACGGTTATATCGTGATTTACTTCAACTCGATAATGGTTATTCAATTGAGGGATTTTGTTATGTAATTTAAGATAATTTTATCAATTCACATGATTAATTAATTTAAATTAATAGAGTTAATGTTTTTAGATGAAAATGATAATTTTTTAAAACCTTGCGGATCCATATGCATAATAATAATAATAATAATAATAATAATAATAATAATAATAATAATAATAATAATAGTAATAATAATAATAATAACAATAATAATATTTTTTGAATAAAAATTCTAAATATGATAAAAACATAGAGAGAAAAACAACAATTCATAGATAGAGAGAAAAAACAACAATTCACTTTAAATTTTATTTGACTCTAACATTTTATGCTTTCAAATTCCTTAGGTTTTGCTCATTTTATAAGTTCTAACATTCAATTTAACTGTGTACATAAATTAAATAGGATTTATGTCTAAGATATATTTCTTTATTTTTTTTAAATTTTTATGTTTTTTTATTGAAAATCGCTATATATATATATATATATATATATATATATATATATATACTTATATACTTATATATATACTTATATATATATATATATATACATATATATATATGTATATATGTGTATATATATATATATATATGGGAGGGTTCCTAAGAAAACCATGATATACTAGAAAACCAAATAAACTAAATCTAAACCATTAATCTATTTGATTAATGGTTGATATACACAATGTCATTTTAGTAAATAACTCAAAATTAAAACTTATAATTTTAAAGACATAAGGATAAATATGGAACAAAAAAATATTTGGTTTAGTAACTACCATTAAAATTCTTACATTTACTCTTCTCTCTCCTCTCTCATCTCTCATACATTAAGTTTAAGAAAATCAATAATTGACTTCATTTACATATTATTTATCAACTAACTCATCTTCATTGTCGTTTTGAGGTCATACATAAAGATACAGGTTGGTTACATATACGTAGCTAATAATCAACATCTGTTGCAAATCATTCATAATGTTACACTTGTTGCACCTTAATAGCCATTACATTCTATATATATGTAACCTTTTGTATAACTGATTACATATACGTAACCACCACCAGTCATATAGATATGATCGTTATGTAGATATAACCCACATTCTTACGTATATGTAAGCATATCTTCATATACGTAAGCGTGATGTTTACTTATATGTAAATGAATGAAAGAACTAAAAATGAAAATATAGGAAGAAAAGTTGAGAACTATAGAATTAAAGATCTTTTGGGTACATATATGTAACCCAAGGTACATATATGTAACCCAAGTTACGTATACGTAACCCAAGTAATATAAACATGTCTCTATCTTTTTCGTTTTGTTACCATCCATGGTGGTAAGAAAACCAATCGATTTTGTTGGTTTCTTGAGCAACGATGATGTGCTCTCGAAAACCAATTCTAAGACTTGATTTCATTAATTTTATTGATTTCATCTTCTTTTTTTCAATAGCCTCTAACTTGATTTCATCACCATTACTAAGTTTTGACCTTAATAACATGAAAATCATTTTCTTGTTGAACTTCATTATCAGATTCTTTTTCTTAAATCAATTCATTCAGTTGAAAAGAAAGAAAAAACAATTACCTTCTTGAGCAAATCCACATATTCATCCAAGAATCGATTGAAACTTTTTGAAATAGGGTATGTAGAAACAAATAAAATATCAAATTGTTAAGAACCTGATTGTTTGATGGATTAATTTTTCAAAAACTCTATAAATTGACTTAATTTGTTTAATTAAGGAGAAAAAGATGAAATTTTAGTCAACAATGGATATTTACTATAAATTGTTATATAACAAATTACTAAAACACCCTTTTAATACTCTTCCAATATATAAAAAATACATGTATGCATAAACTATAACCTTGAAATGATAGTTTCTTGAAAAGTTGGATATATTCTAAGGATAACAATTGAAGTAAGTTTGAAAATACAGATATTGGATGGGGCTAGACTCTAGAGGATCCAAAGATGCCACATCCACATGGTGCCATTTTAAGCAATCTTTGTTCTTTTCTTATAATTCGCTTTTGTTTTCTTCTATTTTTATTTTTGTTTCCTTTTTGTTTGTGGCTGTGGAATTTTCATTAAAACTGTACAGACATACCAACATTTTCATATAGTTGGACACGTATTTGTTTCAAAATAACTTATTTAATTATAAAAGTATTAGCTAAATTTTGGATAATGATTGAAGTTACATATGCCTACTTGGCTACTAGCATACTATGATGAATATGATTGCAATATTAGTGATTTCCCATGGAATAGTTTTTTCAATAGTTACACCACCCCTTCTAATCGCCCACCTAAATAGTCAGTTTGAATATCATCTCAAACGATCATTTAAAAGGTATAAGAGATCGATGCGATTTTACATAAAAAATACTTTCGTTTGACAAAGTTTCAAATGACCGTGTAACCTATAGACAATCAATTTCAAGCTGGTGGTGTGTATAACGGTCCTCTAAGGCTCTAAAGTTATGACAAAACTCGTATGAATTTGTCTAAATATTATTGAACTTCGGTGATTAAATGAGCACAAATCTAATTAGTCTTCTGTGAATAGATCCCTTGATTGTAGTAAAATTATATAATACAAAATCAGGGAATAACATTTAATTGGAAGTTATAAATGTAGCGAAAAGAAAAAAATAAACACATTCCATAAATGCGTTGAAAGACAACATATTTTATATTAGGTTGGTACATAAAATATTAAATAATAATTAGTAATAAAAATTTATAAATTATCAAACGTAAGATAAGACATAATTGAAATTACGTATGATTGAAGACTTTAACTAATAAAATGATGATATTAATTGTTTAACTTTATTTTTATATATTAATTTTGTTTAAATAACAATCTTTCTTAAAAGATTGTCACTTTCAAAATTTCTTTATTATAATTTCTAGTTAATTTTGTTTCATAAATTTTATTTTAAAGCACAGGTTATAAAATAATTAGTACTTTCATAAAAACTTAATGTTATATAAAAATTTCTTATATATATATATATTTAGATAATTTATTTACAGAAAAATCCAAATCTTAAATTATTAAAAAATATTTTGAATATGAAAAAGAGTTAAATAATATCACTAAGTAGTATTTAATATAAAGGGTTTGGTTAAATACACTCTAATATTTTAAATCAACACCCCAAAATCTCTATACGTGTCGTATAGCCCCATACGCGTCGTATAGAGGGGGGTCGTATAGGGCTATATGTATCGTATAGGGCTATATGTATCGTATAGCCCTCTGACAGCCCCCTGAATTTTTCCTCACAGTCAGTATCAAAATTCGCTATATGCGTCGTATAGCCCTATATGTGTCGTATAGGGGGGTCGTATAGGGCTATATGAGGCGTATAGACCCATACGCGGCGTATAGAGGAGTGTCGATTTATATGAGTGGGTGTCTCTATATTAGGAGCCAAAGTAAATCTATACTATATAATCTATGCTATACAATAGATGAATGTTTAAAGATGACACATGATGATTTTTTGTGAGATCTAAAATTTTTCATTATCCCTCTCCTCTCATATTAAATGAGAGAGTTTTAATTAAATCAATTAAACAATTAAATATCTAAAATTAATTTTTTCGTTCCGATGATTTATTAAGATTTACTAACTTATAAGATTTCAATTACATCATATCTTAAAATATAATTTTATAATTCTTAATCTTAATTATTTGTCATTTATAATTTAATACATCTTTATTATTACACATTTTTAATGTTATCAGTGGTTGATAACATCTAAAGTACAAAATTATTATAAAAACTAATGATTTTAACAAATTCAATTTATTTCATCCATGTAATACATTTGTTCTAACCTAGTTATTTAATATGAGAGAAAAACGAGAAGAATTAACTTTATGAGGTCTATAATTTTGTCATGTGTCTAAAAAAATATTATTTTATTAGTATATAAAGATATGAAACTATATTTTATAGAACAACTTTAATGTTCATGTGTATGTATGTGTTTTTGGAAGTTTATATGTATGCATATGTGTAGAGATTAATGAAGAGGCTGATGCAACCTAAATATCTTAAGTCTATCCTACATACTGCACAAGTGCAATTAAGAAGAAGCTTAGGAAGTTTCACACATGAAACAGAAAATACTTAGTGTGAAATCTTTCGAAGCCAAGACCAATATCTTCCGAAGCCAAACATGAAGTCTTTCGAAGCCTCAGAGACAAAGTCTTCCGAAGCTTCAAGTTCATGAAGACAGATTTCTTCCGAAGACTTTTAGTAACATGCTTTATCTGATGTACTGTTTCATAAAGCTAGACATCTTTCCGCTGCATCTCTGTAAGGTCACCAACTTACATGAGTTGGTGAAAAGGTCCATGCTTTTGGTAA
>BJCM01146285.1:0-18612 GCA_018326385.1 Flaveria bidentis
GGTGACCTCCCTGGGAAGTTTTCACCCGGGCAACCAAAAGCAAATCCGTGAGCTTTTCGTGGGCAAAACAGACAATATTGTTGATGGGAGGGGCCAGGTGTTACAAAAAGGTATTAGAGCCACTCTTGTGTCGTTCGGGGTGTGGGACATACCTCACCATGGATGGTGACTTCTCGGGCTCATCGAAGACGATGAGTCCAAACACGGGGTGTTTGTGACACCCTACACATATCCCACATCGGCCGTGGACAGGAGAGATTTCTGGTTCATAAGGAATGTCTGGCCTCTAACATCAACAACGCGTTTTGGGCGTATTGGCTGTGGATGAGAGGAGAACTCCACAGTTAAGCGTGCTCAGGTGGGAGCAATCCAGGGATGGGTGATCTCCCTAGGAAGTTTTCACCCGGGCAACCAAAAGCAAATCTGTGAGCTTTTCGTGGGCAAAGCGGACAATATTGTTAATGCGAGTGGCCAGGTGTGACAAAGTTGCACCTTACCATTCGATTTCCCACCCATGCCCTCACTTGCCTTATTTACTTGAAAGAACTATAAACTTTGTCCTTAATTGTTTCATTTATGATATGCTCTAGCAACTGGTTATATCAACTAATTTCCTATTGTAGAAGGACATATCCAATTTATAATACGAGAGTTTAAAAGATAAGGCCTATATTGAAGCCTATGTTTTTTAAAAGAAGTTGGACTTGGGTTCTATGACGAGGATGATCTAATAAAACACAAATAAATAGAGTGAGAGATATGGAAGAGAACTTGTGACAAGTGATATGTTGCAAGTTAACATGATTAAGTTTTATTGGTAAATCTAGCACAAGTAAAAAGAGCTTCCTCTCCTCAGAGAGGTTGTACAGTTCTCTGTTTAAAAACTATAAACTAAGAATTCAAAAAACTAGAAACTCATATATTTTTAACCTTATCTTAAAGGAATAAAGTGTTAGGACAACAATAGTTTAGATTGATTGTCATCAAACCCTAATTTGATATTAATAGAAATAAATAACGTGGTACGAATTGGTTAACCAAATCATTAAATAATACACATATTATAAGAATATGCAAATAAATTATCAATTATGCATATGTTAAAAAAGTTAATATAAAACCACACATGTTATATATGATAAATATCAATTAAAGATCGGCATTAAGATTAGCATGAAGTAAATACATCATAAGTGAATTATGATCAAGGTTTAATGGTGAAGTCACCATTACACATAATGAAGATGTCGAATAGCAAGGGTAATATGATATAGTAATAAGAAAGACTAAAAGTTGTTTTCTATAATAGTTCTAAGATTTATAAAATTATAACTTTAATAAAAAAAAGTCATTAAAACATTGTAAAAAACTTGACAAGAACTCTACAAATTGGACTTCCATATAAATAATATCATTTATCAAATGTGAAAATAATCAAAAATGTTTTTCAAATATATTTGATGAGTTATGAAAATATTAAAAGTTATAAAACAAAATTCATTTGTATAAAATGGTTTATATAACTTTAATAGAAGTTTTATAGAAATCTAATATTCATATTATGGGGTGTTGAATAAGATGATCTTCAATATTGCTTCGAGAGACAATGTAATGATGAACCCTAACATTTTAAGGAAACTACTAGTAGAACAAACTTGCGATTAATAGATTAGACAATTGATGTAGAATGGATTTGTTAACGTCCACTTGAACCTTTGTAAATCCAGCGTTGTATCGTATTCTCTTATCTTTTACATACCCATATATGTACTTTTAATCGATATGCATATTGTTTATCAACAAGTATCATAAATTCTATTAAAGTTATACAAGAACATAAGTTTTTCCCCTCTAGTTTTCTATGTACTTGATGGGGAAGCTAGCAAGTTGTTACATAGATGAGATTCCGAGTTTATGTGAAGTGACGCCTTTTTATCCGTTTTTATAAGAATTTTAGATTCATATTAATATTCTAGATAAGTTTTTAAAAGGAAATATGAGGATAAACTTGAGTGCAACATATCACCCTCAAACCCATAGGCAGTTGGAATGAATAACTCAGGCGTTAAAGGATATGACGAGATGATGTATTGTTGACAATGAGGGTGGATGAGATGATGATCGATGTCGTGTGGTCGGTCAAAATTATCAATTAAAGAGTACCTATTCACCCTTAATATTAAAGGGTAAGAAGGGTGACGAATTCATAGAAAATCACGAGAAACTTCTAGTAATGATTAATCTAAAAACATTAAACATTAAAAAGTAAATTGCTTTATGAATTGATTTGGGAAATAATTAAATTGATAAAATAAAAGTTTAGGTTTTTAAAAATTTTAGGCAAAAGGCAATCCACTTCGGAATTCCGGTTTATCAACATTACATTTACTTAATTTAAACCTTTAAGAAGTCATTAATGATGACCTACAGATGATACAATCTAAATGACAATTGTGGATTAAAGTTTAAAGGACGTCATTCACATAATTATCAATTTGAATTATGTGACCCTAATTGTAATACTCAATCACATAATGATCAACGTTAACTAAGGTTATAGAAAACTAAAATTAGGTTCAACATAATCAAATCATGAATTGAATTCAATAGAACTTAAAATGTTCAAGATCGAATCTCAAAACTAGGTTACAAATTAAGAAAACATAAACTAGCACAAACCAATCCCGCGAAGTGCATCACACTTGGTTTAGCCTTGCATCATCGTTGATTTTTCAGCATAATTGAAATTGATCATGTGAATCCGGATGAATTTGATGTTGGAAAGCTTTTGAATGGTGAAAGTGGTTGCTTACTTGTTCTTCTTGATTGTAGTCTAAAAAGGTGTATCTTATTTTTGGGTTAATCCTCTTTAAAACCACTCAAATTAGATCAAAATCCACCAAAACACTACACCCTGCGTTGGAGGCACTAACCATGGCATCAGTGGCTCCTACCAATATCAGTTGGGCTGAAAGTTACTGACCATTGTTGGTTACTGACGATAGGGGTTGGGGCACCCCCTGCAAAAGACTTGATTTTTATTTGTAACTTTTCGATATCTTTTCGTTGATAGGTTGTGGGTCCCATAACTCTTTTACTAGCTCAAGTTATGCGTTTTAAGTTACCGTAATCTTGCAATATACTTCATGTTTAACTTACAAACACAAGAATGTCACAAAGTAACTCTATTATCATAAATTGACATGTGAAACACGAAAATAAAGCTTTTAAATATTAACTTTTCATCACACGATCAGATGACCATTTGCTGTTGCTTGAATTCTCCTAAAATAAAACTACCACAAATGCATAAAAGCTACGCCATTGAAGCATTATACAGTAGGAATCTTTGACCTTTTGTCTGACGCAGGAGAGTTAGTTTTCTAAACTAGAGATTATTCATAAGACCACTAACAAAATAAAGTACACGAGGCAAAGGTTGAAGGTTGCCATGCATTAAAAGAGTTAACTTAATATCAAATGGGTGTAGTTAAAGAATATATCTAACAAAATATGTCAAAACTAATTTGAATAAAAAAGCCGCAAAACTCAATCTGCTTATAAGACAAAATTGACTATTCAATTATTTGTATTCAATTGTCTGATTTTCTTTTCAAGGTTTAAAGTCATTCTTGTTGTTCAACAGTTGTTAAAGACTCAGTCTTCACAATCATTTTTCGATTTAAATGATGAAAAGACTCTTTTATTAAAAGTGCTAAACTCATGACTATCAAAGAATCTTACACAACCGCATAAGCAAGTCTTCAACTTCATATTTTAAGATAATTTGAGTTGTGTAATCATTGCAACCACTCTTATTTGCTTCCATTTATACATGTGTACTAATATGTACATGTTAAAAGGGTTGGGTTAGATTGATATATATTCGAAAAGTACTTATGGTTTAATGTTTTGCACATCCGATGACATTAACATAATTATTTTATGACTCAACACGTTGTGACATGTCAGCAACACACACGAAGTCTAAGTAGGTAACATATATTTGTTTATAACAAATAACAAACATCTAAATGAAAATATCTCTTGTAACCCTTTGCTAGCATGAATATTTACTGCACAATCGAAGTACTCACGTGATGCGTGTATTTTCAAGAAAAGAATGTCACAACTATAACTCTACACCTAACCCTTTACCCCATTAGGGTTCCTAAATTCATCAGGAACACCTCTTCAATCTCTCTAATTTCATCAATTTTCAGTACCCCAGTTGATTCAAACCCAATTTTCCACATCAATTTTGGTTCCAATTTGAGAAATCATCGATCAATTCAAGGCAATCTCACTACTTTTCGATCTATACACTTCTTCCACGATTTGTTTCCCCAAATCTTGATTGATTCGAGAATTGAAATGGATGGAAACAAAGATGAAGCGTTGAAATGCTTAAAGATCGGAAAAGATGCATTAGGGTTAGGCGATCGAGCTCGTGCTTTGAAATTCATCACGAAAGCTCAAAGATTGGACCCTTCTCTTCCTGTTGACGATCTGTTGTCTACTCTAGAAGGTGCTAACGAAGCGTCAAAGTCGCCGGAGACTGTCGCCGGCGACGGAGACGGTGGTGATTCTAACCTCCGGCGTAGGGGTCAGCCAACGGGGTCGGGTTTGGGTCTGGGTTCGGGTTCGGGTTTGGGGTCAGTTACCCAAGAACAGATTTCAATTGTGAGAGATATTAGAAGGAAGAAAGATTATTATGATGTGTTAGGGTTACAGAAATCTTGTAGTGTTGAGGATATTAGAAAAGCTTATAGGAAACTGTCTTTGAAAGTTCATCCTGATAAGAACAAAGCACCCGGGTCGGAAGAGGCGTTTAAGAAAGTTTCGAAAGCTTTCCAGTGTTTGAGTGTTGAGGAGAGTCGAAAACAGTATGATGTTATCGGGTCGGATGAGCCCGTTTACCAGAGGCAAACGAGGCATCGGGCTCATCAAGGGTTCGGTAATGGGTTCACTTATGAAGGTGATGTTGATGCAGAAGAGATCTTTAGGAACTTTTTCTTTGGAGGAATGGGTCCACGCGCTGCGACCCAATTCAACGGGTTCAGTTTTGGTTCTGCAGCGCGTACAAGAGCAACGGGTCATGACAGTTCAGATGGGTTTAACATGAGGAGTTTGCTTCAGTTGTTACCTGTGCTTTTGATTCTGCTAGTGAGCTTTTTGCCATCTAATGAGCCTGTTTACTCCCTTTCGAGAACTTATAGTTATGAGCACCGTTTGGTTACGCAAAAGGGGGTTTCTTTTTTTGTGAAATCACGCAACTTTGAGCAGAAGTATCCGTTAAACAGTGAGGAAAGATTGCAGCTTGAAGGGAGGATTGAACATGAGTATGTATCGGTTCTTTCTCACAATTGTCGGTTGGAAACACAAAGGTTGCACTGGGGGTATCAACGTCATACGCCTAATTGTGATGCATTGAAGAAGTTTGATGCCAGTTTGGTTTATTGATTAAAGGTCCAACTGCTCTTATCTCTAGTGTTTTTTAGCTTTTAACGATAGAATGCTTTTAGTACTTGATATATCTGCTGTTTTGATATGAATATTTTTTTTGAGAATAAGCTTGTGACTGATTTTGTGCATCTAGTATCAACAAATGTACTTAATATATTCATAATAATAGTGGTTTGTGCAATATTTTAGCAAGTTCAGTTTTACATTGTGGATATCATGATTACTTGCATAAACATCGATGACATTTGAGGCAACTAGAGTTTAAGGGGTGTTTGGATTTGTATTCTTTAAGTAATTATTTGATTATCACAATTGGTAATAATTAAATGTGCCTAATCTTTTCCTGATTTGAGATCATCTACTTTTTGTTCACAAAGTAAGTTTTTTAAATTAAAAAAGTGACTATTTTTGTTGATGATCAGATAGTGTTACACACATCTGTATCTGATTATCACAACGTTAAAAAGTTGAAGCATAGCGAAACACAATTTTCATTGCTTGTTTTTTTGTTACATGTAATTGGGGGTGTTAAATGGGCGATGTTCATGGGTTGGCTGGTCGAACCTAGCAAAAACCTGAAAATCTTACATGAATGACAAGCCCAAAAATCACATGAGACACATGAATCCAAACACAAGACACATATTCACTAACGGTTGACATGAACACAAACACAAGACACATATTCGCTCGCGGTTGACATAAACATGATCTGTGTAATTACCTTATTGTTATTATCCCATGCTCAATTGTGTGATCATAATATGATATGATTTTGGCATCATGTTCTAGATGCATCCATTTGCAGTATATGCAGTCTATCTTGATTTAGTTGTTTAAATTGAATTCAAGTTTGGATTTTTGTATTAAACGGTCTTCTGTTAAATTATCTAAAACACCATCTAATAAGTTTATACATAACATATGGACGCTAAAGCCTGGTGCTTTATACAGAAGCACACTTGGGAATCTGATTTTCTTTTCCTTTTTTTGCAGATTTTCTGCTCCTAAATTCAAAAAATTCTTGAAGCCCTGAGAATGCATTGATGGGATCTTCTCTCGACCTTGGATCTTGCAAGTCGGGTTGTATTCAGGTATCTGATCTTTGCAGTGAAGTTTTAAAAGCAACTTCAGACTGATTTTCTAGCCTAAACTTGTATGATCGTTTTAAGTTTGAAAATTACTTGTTTACAGATATAGTACTTGAACCATTTTGAGCAAATATGGAGCATTTGTGTTGTAAATTGCTGTATATCACTACTCTTGAGGTGAATTTGGTATTTCTTTTGTTTGTGGTTAACTTCGTGAAATCTAAACTTGAGGTGGCTATTTTCATGACACGTCACGAACCTAACATGAAAATGAATAGGCTAGGATCGGACTGACTAGGTTGACCCGTCAAGCCATATTAAGTTGGAAGTGAAAAAATAAAAACAAACTTAAGCTCCCTAACCCATTTAAAACAGGTGTATGTGTTTACAACCTGATTGTTACAATCTGCTTTACCCATATATTGATAGACCTTTGTTTACTGTTCATGTTGTTCTAAAAAAACATAAAACTGGTTCACGGACTAGCATGAGATGGAAGCGAAATAGAAAACCGCAATATTCAGATATCTAAATTTTAAGTCAAATGTAATTTAAATAATACTAATTATCAATTAATTGTTGTATTATGTGCATAAAAGGTTGTACATATTTTTTTTTTCTTTTATTTTTTTGTTTTAAACCCAATAATTTTTCATATTTCACAATTTATCTCTTACAATTTATTCACTTTTAAATTTGATTCCCAAAACTTTTATTTTTTACAAACTATTTGATTTACGGTCTAAATTTTGAGAGTTAACACGTTGTAACGTATACGTTTGGTTTGGTTCAACGTTGTTACACTATTTTTCCCATTTAACATCCTTGTTGTAACATGCAAGTCCTAGATCGACTTAGTTTATATTTTTAATGCTTTAAATTTAACGTGTGTGTTTCAACGTTTTTACGTCTGCTTTGCATTTGTTTTTATTTTTCCGGTGTTGATGGTTGCCGACGGTGGTGTGATATTGATGTTATTTGGTATGGTTTTATATCATCTGCCGCAATGCGAGGGCTTAATACTAGTTGAATACAATTTTCAAAAGATTTTCAATCAAACTCAGGTGACCATCAGACGTGATTGTATGTAACGAAAACGAACTATATGGATATCTAACTTTTTAACATACAAAAAAAACTTAATGTATCCCGTGAGGTGGACGATGGTCTATGATTAGGAGTAACAAAATTTGCTGCTAAAAAACTTAATAACAAATGGTGATTTTTTTTTCTTCTGTTGCATAATGTATCCCATGTATGTATTTGCCCCTTCAAAACAAGCATTTGGACGAGTAGTGTTAAATTTTGGTCTGGTGATGTTAAATTTACCTTGGTAGCGTAAATGTTCGCCCCATAAAAGAATTTAATTCATTTCTCCCATAGGAGTGTTCAAGTTTCGCCATTGAATAACGGTTTTGTTACTTAAAAAACAAATTGTCTATCGTTTAAATAATCTCAATATTTTCCATCTACAAATCTGTTCTCGATTCAAGACAGCTGAACTAGAACAAGTGGTTCCGATGTTTCAATGTCTAGATGTTTTTCAAATGTTAGGTTGAATGAATGAGAAAAAAACCCCTTGATTCCTTAACTCAAATACGAACTCAAATGTAATGATATCAACTATTTCAACTTGCGGTATAAACAATACAGATTTTATTAATAAATAGCTTTAGTGATTAAAACAGCACACGCAAGTGGACGTGCCGGAGTGGTTATCGGGCATGACTAGAAATCATGTGGGCTCTGCCCGCGCAGGTTCGAATCCTGCCGTCCACGGTTTTATTTACTAAGTTTTTTTATTTTCAATCTATGAAATGATACAGTTGCATTAATCATAACATCTATTATACCTTTTTATAAAATCTTTTTTTGATGATATATAATATTTCAATAGTTGACAAATCATTTTGGTTTAATGACGTTTCAATCTCCAATCTATATCAACTTCATTGACATACTTTTTTGTTTGATTTAATTCAAGTTAATAGAAAGAACTAAAAACTTTATATCTTTTGTTTATTTTTTCAAAAAAAAGTCGCTAAATGTAATTATCAAAGTTTAAAAATAATATTTATAATTTTAAGTGTTTAAAAAAATTACTTTTGTACTTTTAACTCATAGAATTTGCACAACCCATTTCAACTCTCTGAACATATTGTTTTATTAAACATATTAGATAACAAAAAACTTGTTAGGCTCCGCCCTATCAAAATTTTGGTATTTTTAAGTGTGAAATTAAATTTTTTTATTGGGCTCCGAAACACAATCATCACTAGGCATAATCGAATCAAGCCGAATTGTGTCAAGTTAGAGCCCAACTCAATTGTAAAGTTCGAAGCCCAAACTTTGCTCGAGCACAATCGAGTCTTTTATTATTAAGCTTGAGCTCTATTAATTAACTGATACTTTCAATTTTATTAGACAACATTTATAATAATATGATTAACCAAAGTCACTGTGAATTAAGTCTATACTTTCAAGCTTGACTTCACTTGATTAAATTCTTTAAAATCGATACTTTTTATCAAATAATGTAAAAATTATGTAAAGATATCAGCAACTCAATCTAAGCTCGACTCAACTTAAATCACGTCAACTTCAAGTATTCTACAGTTTATCTCGGCCAGCTTATGAGTTGGCTTTACGCGTTTACACCACTAAACTCGAACAAAAAATCCATTTCATACCAGAGCCCGACCTTTTCGCCCCACTCTAACCCTGTCCCTGTCATGAACGATCAAAAAGACCGACCCGGTTCATGAAAAATTAATCTTACAAGGTTAGTGGATACAATCACATAACATAAATGTAAGGGTTACAAACATATATCACACATCAAAAGACAACTCTACCACTCAAGAACACCAAGTCATCAAAACATAAACATAAAACACACGAATCGACATAACTAACTACCCTAATCATCAATCATCACTCATCAGACTCGATTCTTCTTGTCGCTTGATCGTCTTCTTGTTCCTCCAACAACTTCCCCGATTCATCCCCGAGCAGTGCAGCCTTCTTATCGGCTTCTTTCCCCTTAAGTGCCTGTAGTTTCGCGCGATTGTAATAACCAACACCCAAGAACGCGATCACATACCCGAACATATTGATAAGAGTAACCGAATCCTTAATCACAGACCACGAAAACGCGATCAACAACCAATCTTTCACAACTCCTGCAATATTCATAGTCAAAGCAGAGGTCTTCCCAACAAGCAAGAACACAGCAAGATTCAATGCAAATGCGCATAACGAATTCGCCCCAAACACAAAGTAATCAAATTGGAGACTCGATTCGTCTCTCAATTTGGGGAATTCGACAATAACCCATGGAATCGACAAGAAAGCTAAACAACAAGGGGCAATGTAATACAATGACACAATTGGATTCAATGTGATCCCTATTGAAGTTAACAGAATTTGAATCAAAACCAATCGAATCGCTTCTAAACAAACAGCACCCAGTTGCAAAACAACCCCAAATGCGTCGAATTTCGCTTCGCCATAAGCTGCAATCGCGACACCGAAAGAAATCGAAAGCATATTACTCAAAGTTCGAGCTTTAAAACACTCTGTTTTGAACAGAACACCAATTGAATAAACAGCAACAGGCATTAAAGCTTTGAGCATTTGAATAAACGAAACAGAGAGATAAACATAAGCCGAATTCGACAACCATAAGCTAATCGAGTACAAAAACCCAATAGGAACAACCGAATTGAGATACACATTGCGAGTAATTTGAACCGATTCAACGAGTTTGAAGACGTTAACAAGAACATAAGCTAATGAAGAACAAAAGCCCATGTGGATCATGGTGAGTGAAATTGGGTAGGGCCAATTGTACATCTTTCGATCTAAGATGAATTTGTTGAAGATGATTACAGTGAAGCTTAAGAAGATCCAAATGGCGACATATGTGTAGGAGATGATGATTTTCTTCAATACGCCTTCGGTCAATGCTCCTTCTTTGCGCATCTTCGATTGGGTTCGGGTTTGAGTCGAAAATTGGTTGAATTTGATGGGTTTTTGAGGATGAAGATGAATCTTTTGAAGGAATTACAGTAATTTTGGGGGAATCAGAGAGAGATTTGAGATGGTGTTTGAAGAAGGTAAACTATATAGAGTTATTTTGAGTATGTTACAAACAAGTTTGTGTTTCATGCTTTCATGTTTATTTTTTGTTTATCTACAACTTAGCACCCTCATGTGTAACATTTGTGTCATCAATAATATAATATTTCTAGACTCCATAATTACTTAAAATGAATTAAAGCTAGATATTTTTTTTCTTTATAAATATTTATTTACAATAAGATTGGAATGTATTATTTTTCATCAATATATATCCCCTATTAATATGTTTCATTTTCATTTAATGATAACTATGTATACACTGTATAAGGAGTTGTGTATGTTCGTATAAAGCTTTTTATTTTAATTGTATACGTCTGTATAAAGGCTTATATAAATCATATATAGTGCTTAGACCTACTATACATATGTATCAGGGCTTGTATATGTCTGTATATGATTTTTTTATATGCTCGTATAATACTCGGGGGGTGTAATCAGAACAAACAAAGGTGGGGGAGTGTACGTGTGTGTAAAAATGCTTTATATGGTTGTAGTTCTTTTAACATAAAATTGATTATATATTGGACACATGCATGTATATGCGCACACGTTAAATTAATTATTATAGTGAATATAAATACAATTAAAAGCATGAAAAGAAGTCTAGTCGAGTTAGTTTTGAAGATACATAATTGAAGACGTGATACAAGTTTAATCACCAGTTCTACAAATAAAATAGGTAGGAGTATCAGTTATGTCAAGTTAGCTAGTTGGTTCGTTTACTGGTTTAATTGTTCAAGCCGAACACAACTCGTTTTAATATGCACATACTTCAAATTGTGTAACCTGAATACAATATTTATATTGAGTCACACGGATTGGTAGGTTGGTGGGTTACAAAAAAGAATATTAGTAAGGGTAAAGATGATATTAAATTTAATTAATTTTAAACCTTAGATAAGAAGTTATCATGTAAAAGTAATGAAACCGAAAATAGAACAAAAATAACACCTATAAAGCATGAAGTGTTGATTACTTGTGAGAATGGGTTACCTTAAAAGGTAAATAAAAAGGATAAGTCGATTAATTCTTGTTCCGATCTTTGACATTCAAGCTGATAAAGGTATGTGTTTGGGAGTTGGGACACGATGTTGATGAACATGAGCTATGTGTTTATCTATTGGGGACAAGTTGTTGATGAACATGAGATTATATCTTTTCGTGATGTTTCGTTTTAACCTTGCTCGTGTGGTATTTGACATTGACTAGTTAAAACTTAAATTAAGTCGAGTTTCAATGAACTATTTTTAATTAAAAGTTCAAGCTCAAAATTTATACATAGAGTTTGATTAGGCTTAATATCCAAACTTGTTATAAAATTATATGTTTGTACCCAAAATTTTAAAATATTAATAATAACCTATTGAATATGTCAAAATCCATACAGAACAATCATAAATTATAATTAGTCCTTATATAAATAAGTGATTCTTAGTTATGGGTAAATTCGAGGGCCAATCAAGTGTTGCAATGTTAGAGTCACCAGAGTTAATTCTTTTTTTATTTTTGACAATTTAAAAATTGGGTTTAGGTTAAGTAAAGGAGAGATGAATGTATAAACAAAAAAAGAGACTTACTCAGATTGATTAGTGCACGACTCTGTTAAATCCCAACTCTAGTAATTTTTTCTCTTATTTTTATTAAGTATTTTTTCTGTAAAAATATATATTCTTTACTTCACCATTTCATATACATCGTACTGCTGAGTTGACTCACTATATTTGTTGGGATTAATATTTTTTTAATTAGTGTTGGATCCTAGATGCAACGTGCATGAGAACACCCAATAATTTATATTTAAAGATAAGTTTTGATGCAATGCCCAAATAAAATACCTTGGATTGTATTTGATTGGAAAAGACACATATCATACACAACTAAAGGTTATGATTTTATGTGAGTAAAACAAACACGTTAAAGCAAGTGATTTGTGCAACTTGTTAAACTAAGTTGGGTTAGGCTTGGTTTTTAAAAATTAAGAGTACATCACATGGATGGAACATGTGGTTAATAGCAAATTATAGATTTGATCCCTAAATTTAAGTTTTTAAAATTTTGACACTTAGTCTCAATGTTTGCATATATACATGGTCCTTTAACTAATAGCCTCACGGAAGCTGCACACAAAAGGATTTTTGATACTTTTACCCTTAATGTTACAATAAAAATCAAAATAAAAACTATAAATTGTAATAACCTTTAAAAGGGCTCCCATCAAATTTCTTCTCTACCGACTTTGTAAGCCATTCGCTGATCATCTTCTCTTTGTATCATCATCATACATTACAATTTTGATTGCATAATAGTGGTTGACGCAAGTCACCTAGCAGGTGACATAGCGCTTGATGTCGCTTAATATTGTGGTGTAGCGCGTGATGCGAGTTTGTGGCATTTGACCTCCTTCAAGGGAACTAGAGGGTAGCCTAATAATGCTCAATGCTTACCTCGCGTATTTGAATCAGGACTATATGAGAAGAAAGAAGCAATGTTGGAGATCATTGAGAGTGTGAGAGCTCTAATCACTAATCAGAATCAGGATTTTTATTAATTGATTTATGGTTTGTGTTATTACGGAATGAATTTAGCTTGCCATGAGTTTATATGATACTGATAATATTATTAAATATTAAGAAAATTGTCTTTTGACATTTCAACATGTAATGAAAGACAAGAAGGTAATTGATAGTGTATTGGAAGAGACATGATTATCTTAGATCTTAATCAAAATATGATTCAAGGAAAAATGATTATTTTGTTCCTAATCATGTAAGGTTCTTATTTAAAGTCCCTTCATGTCTGCTTAACTTATTAATCCGAAGAAAGTTGAACACTCTTCTTCCCAACATTGTCCCCTCGAAAAATCCCCACAAATGCCGAAGGAATGTTTTCAAGACCGACTGAAATATCTTCAAGCACGTGCATCTTGCCCGTCTTAAGGTGATCAGTTGTCATGGTGAGAAACTCAGGAAACAAATTCATGTAATCACCGGATAAGAATCCCTGAATGGTGATCCTTTTGTATATAACATTTAGCAAATCTGGTGTTGCACGTTTTTTAGCATTAGTGTATTCTGAAATGATTCCACATAGTGCGACCCTGCCATGCGTGTTCATGTTTGTTACCGCTGCCTCTAACATCTCACCTCCCACATTATCAAAGTATATGTCAATCCCATCAGGAAAATACCTAAAAATCAAAAAGTAATATATCTGTATTAAAATACTAACCGTAGACTTACAATAACTTTTAATAATTTTCACCTTTGAAGTGCTAAATTTAGATCAACTTCTTCTTTATAGTTGAATACTTCATCAAATCCGAGCTTTTCCTTAAGCAATTTTACCTAAATCCAACCGTGTTTGTGTTTATTCATTTGTTATCCGTCAAACTTGTAGCTCGATATGGTGTTCCGGACATAAAAACAACAACAGAGAGAAATTTTAAAAATATTATAAACCTTATTTGGGCTTCCAGCACAACCCACAACATAACATCCGAAATTCTTAGCATATTGGCCCACTAAATTTCCTACAGATCCAGAAGCAGTTGAGACAAACACCTTTTCACCCTTCTTGGGCTTACATATCTCAAAGAACCCAGAATAAGCAGTAAGCCCACTAAGCCCTGAATATAACAAGACATAAAAGACAATATCAAAATCACCCACACACATCTTACTTACAAAACCCTCTTAAATCGTATTCACAAAGATGCACATAAATATATATACCTAAAATCCCAACATGGTATGATAATGGGAAGCCCATTGGGCCAAGTTTGTTTAAAATGAAGCCTTGTGATATACTATACTCTCCCCAGCTTATGAGGCCCACAACATAATCACCCTTTTCAAAATTAGGATTCCCAGAATCTACTACTCTTCCCACACCATAAGCATCAATCATCTAAACAAACCCAATTAGCACAAAGAAAATTGGTTAATATCTATAAGATGATTAGAAAGAATAAATTATACATGTAATTTTTCCATGTATATCTTTGCTGTAGTATAAAATCTTTAACACTATGGTTATATATATACCTTAAACTTAATATATTCATGGTCTTTATTGTCTTTCTGATAATTTGAAGTGTTTAGCATTAAGAATCAATACATGTTTAGTATCCACCGTTCTCGAATATATTAGATAAAATCCATCTAACATTATGTTTTGTTAAATGTATGCATACAAACATAATGTCAAAAGGGTGAAAACAATAAAGCTATTCATGAGCTTTTTAAAATCATCTCGGTTAAAGCTTAAGTAAAACCAAAGTTACATAAGCTTGAGCCAAAAATAAATTGTTTATAAACAAACTCGAGCACAAACTTCACTTATCGAGCTCGAGCTCCTGCAAGCCTTAACGAGCCTATTGTTTATATAATATTTTACTTGATATATTATATAATAATAGAAGTAGTAATTATTATATATAAAAATATAAAATAACTAAATAATATATATTATGTTATATATAAAAGTTTGAAAAACTTCTCATGAGACGAGCCGAAGCTTTAATACTAGATCTCAAAATGAGGTCTCGTAAGTTAAACAAGCCACACTCGATCCTAATCGAGCTTAGACTTGATTCGGTTCATTTACATCCCTAATATCAATGTTATCATTTTGAATGACCACGGCATAGTGCATATGACACGCCATTGAGTTAAGATCTTCTTACCTCGCCAGGAGAAATGCCAACAGCAAACTCCGAAGCCTTTTGAGAAGAACTCATAGTCTTCATTCGGTTAATCTGATACGGGTCGATCGACACATAAAGATTTTTAATGATGATGTCGTTGGATCCGGGCTTGACCGATAAGGAAAACGGTTCGGTCTTGACCTCAAAATCACTCTCTTGTGGTTTACCATCTATATGAGCCTTAATGACTATGTACTTGTTTGTAACCTCCATTGTAATATATCTAAAAAGTAGTAAAAATGATGAAGCTTTAAAGGGTTAGGTGCGGAGAAAAAGAGAGTATCGTATCGTTACTTTTAAGAACAATATAAGAGAATGATGACAAAATGGGGATTAATAGATTCTTTAGAATTACATGTTAGGTATCAATGGATAAATATTAAGTTTGATCAAGAAATTAAGTATATGTTGTTACTAGTAATTTAATTTAACAAATCTTGATAACATAGTGTATTATAGTGGTAGGTTGGGATAATATATAATGTGGTTATTAAATTACTTAGACATTTTATTTACGTATTAAAAGTATTTTATAAATCAAAGTTACATGGACAGTCTTTTTTACATGACCAAACGACATGTTTGTCGCGAAACTCGTATTAATAATTTCTAACTGTCAATGAGGCCCAAATCAATAGGTTTGCGAGGAGACAATCCATGGTCTTACAGTGTCAAGGTTGTTGTTTCGAGTCTCACTTGATGCAATATCTAGGTGGGCAAGATGTTTTACACAGTGGGCTTTCAGGTGGTGAATTTCACCTAGAATGGTAGGCAGGCCGGGTAATCAACGTTGTCCGTGTTCGTAAAGCGTGCGACCTTTCGTCAATGGGTTACCCGACTGTCCGAACTTATATTATTCGTTAGCCGTTTAAGAAAATAATAATAAATTTTGACGACCTTAAAGGGGTGGACTTATGTATTTGGCATAGTATTTTTCTATTTTATACGCAACATATAATACTGAAAGTCAATTAATACGTTTTATATCACTAACTAACTTTAGTAAACCCGTGTACTACACGGATTAAAATATATAAACAACTTAATTCATAAATGTATAAATATTTCGTATGATTAAGTTACATATATAATTATAAAAATAAAAAAAACAATATGTTACATTTATAGGTAATAAATATTCAAATACTTTGTTGAATAATATAACATACAATTGATCCATATAAAATTAAAAATTAACTGTCCTAAAATCACACTAACCTAAAATATATTAATATCAATAAATATTTTTTTTCTTTTTAGTTTTTTTATGGAATCTTATTTGACTATAAAAATATGTTTAGTTTAAAATAATATTGTTACACAACTAAGTTGATAATATAAAAAAATATAATTCAAAACAAAGTAAATTATTACTATTAATTTAGTTTCTTAAAATAAAAAACTTAACTAAAATAATATATTAGTTTAGACGGAAAATTTTTTTTGAGGAGTAACATAAGAGCGACATGCGACATTTTAATTACTCTTTTATTATATACTACTACTTTAGTAAACCCGTGTATTACACGTGTTGAATAAATAAAATATTGATATAATAAATTTATTAATTATAAAATTATATTTTAGTATTTGATATGGCTGAAATTACGTATCAGAAATGACTGTAAATAATAGTGATATCAACTTTTTGAATTTTTTAAAAATAAATATTTTATTATAAAACAAATCGTATAAAATGTTATTTTAAAGTTTTTTCTTATTACAACTCCCACATTTGATTATTTTTTGTTTTAAAAAAATTGACTTATTAAAAATATCAATTTATTTAGAAATAACCTTAATAAATAATTTTCTTTCTTAATTTATTATATATTAAAATGTATTAAAATAATTTTATTAGTAATTAAGGTATTCTATATCTATATCTATAGATATTAGTAAAAAAAGGATTCTTTTGCCATTTGTCATATACTTAAACCATCTTTTTGACACTTGTCATTTTTCTAAACATTCTCAATTTATTTTCCCTCCAAAAGAGTAAAGGGTATTAAATTAATTTAAACATTTAAACAATTTCTCTCTCTTCATAAAAACTAATTTGGTCAATTGATATATTTTTCTCTCTCATTTATATTTTTTTGAAATCAACTATATTTTTAAAAATAAATTTTATTAAGAAAATTAAAATGTATATATTTTTTTAAAACACTTTCTTTTGAAACAAAATTTTTTAAATCAGTCTTTTTTTAAATAATTGTAAAAAATATGGAATTTTCTAAAAGTAGTTTTATTAAAACAACCAGAATAATTAGAAACTTGAGTTTTAATAAACAAGATTTTTATAAATAATAAATTTTTATAATAAAACCTTTAAGCAAATATTTAAAAATAAAACTATTTAGATAAGAGATTTAAAATTAGTATAATTGTTTTATCTCTTGAACAAGTACGTATATATAATTTTCTACATATCTTATATTAAAACATCGTACTGTAACTTTTCGTGTTTATTACTAACTATAATCTGTTAACTAGACAATCTATTTATATATATATATATATATATATGTCTATAACCTATCTATTGTTACTTACTAGAAATAACTATTCATATGCAATTATAATCATAGTCTATTTTCAAACATGATTTTATAATTTATAAATTTTTATTACTAATCATTTATTATTTTATTTATTCAAGGCGTGTAATACACGAGATACTAACCTAATTATTTAATAGGAGAGAGATGAGAACAAAATTTGATGAGAATGATTGTAGTGCTGACACGTAACACTCTTATTTACCTTTTTATTAAAGTAATAAGATATACTATAGATACAAATGTTTTAGTTTTATAAGATTTAAATTTTATTAAATAAACGTATACCACTCAAATATAATTAATCTGAAAATAGAACACAAATTAAAATATATACATTAAAAATGAACGTATTATTTATTTATTACCATTATTTAGGAAATCCAATTAAACAAATTATATATACACAACTAGTTGTGAAAAACTATTGATAGTTCATGCCGCCCAAATTGATAAAACTATTGCAACAAACCTCGCATGATGGCTGACATGTAATCTCATTTTCTTTCAAGTTAAAGAAAAATGGCACCCAAAGCGATACAAGTATATAATAATTTTAAATATTTTAAACCTCTCAAGAGTAATTCATGTTATATATATATATATATATATATATATATATATATATATATATATATATATATAT
>BJCM01146305.1:0-14776 GCA_018326385.1 Flaveria bidentis
GTGGGGGAACTGTTAAAGGTATATTTATATTAATTGGATTTGAGCCAAAGTTAATGCAAAAAGATAAACATTGAAATTTAGATGTCAGTCCCACATCTAAAAAAGCGCCCAAAAAGATAGTTTTCTTGGAAGTTGAGAATCTTTTGAAGATAATTTGTATTTCAAATTTTTTGATATAATCTTCCGAAACAAATTTGACTTTCGAATATATTCCTTAGCTTAATGAAAATTTGCTTCGAAAGAAAAATATTTAGAGTATTTTTACTTCATAGATATTTTTGGTTTCGGAAGAGATTAAGCCTAAGAAATATTATTCATAAGAGAAGAAAGCTTACAAGGCTTAATTGTTTTTGGAAGAAAATTGCCTTTCAAAAACATATAAGTACTTAGAAGTAAATTTAAGCTTCGGAAGATATATTTGAATTTCTTCCGAAGGTAAATGTCTTATAAGTAGTTATTTGATTTGAAGACATATTGCTCTTTCGAAGACAATTTAATGTCTTTCTAGAGAAAATATATATTAAATTTCTAGAATTCTAATATCATTTTAAAAGTTTTCATTCAAAGAAAACTAGGCTTATGTAGGTGATAAGATAGACAACTTGGAACACACATATTTAAATATAATCTTGAGTTTATTTTAAGAAAAATATATATTTAATGTTAATCATCCAAATAGCTAATGCAAGATATTTAAATCTTTGCTCATCAAAAGATTTTATGAACGAGTCAACATATAGTTCATTTGTGTTAACTTTGACTAGTTTTACTAATTAATTTTCAAAATTATTCTTGATCAAGTGATACCTGATGTTGATATGTTTTGTCCTTGAGTGCTGCAAAGGATTCTCTATAATAGCGATAGCAGTGGCAATGTATTCACCTTAAGTAGTTGGTGTAGACACACATGATTGCTTCTTGCATTTCCAAGAGATTATCATTCCACTAAGGAATTGACATCCTCCAGATGTACACTTTGTAGTCATATTGCAGCCAACATAGTCACTATATATATAAGCATACAGATTAAAGTCAGAATTCTTTGGATACCAAAGGCCCAAAGAATCCTCTTGACAACAACTAGGTGTGATATCTTGGGTTTGGCTTGATATCTTGCATAAAGAAATGTAGCAAATATGATATAAGGCCTGCTAGCTATGAGATACATAAAAGACCTAATCATAACCCTGTAAAGATGTTCATCTACACACTTTCCCTCAAGATCAAGTCCTAGAGAGTAATTTCTAGCTATAGGTGTCTTTGCAAGCTTACATTCAGTCAAGTTGAATCTGATGAGTATGTCTTGTACATACTTTGATTAATTTATGAAGATGCCATGGTCAACCTGCTTCACTTGAATTCCTAGAATGAAATTGAGTTCCCCCATGGCACTCATTTCAATCTATTCTTCATCAGATTCTCAAAGCCTTTACAGAGCGTTGGATTAGGTGACCCAATGAAAATGTCATCTACATAAACTTGAACCAAATAAAGTCATTCCATGTTCCATCAATATTACCCCTCTTATAGCCATGCTGATAGAGATACCGAGATAGTGTCTCATACCACTTTCTTGGAGCTTGATGCAACCCATAAAAAGCTTTGTCAAGCTTGCAGACATAATCTCTAGATCTACAAAGCTAGGTGGTTGTTTGATATAATCAATCACCCATATAAGAAAGCACACTTGACATCAAGCTGGTAGATCTTGAAATCCTTGGATGCAGTAAAAGCAAGGAATATTCTCACAACTTCAAGTCTTTCCACTAGAGCAAAAACAACACGTAGGCAATCCCATTTTCTTGTGTGTATCATTGAACAACTAGTCTTGCCTTGTTCTTGATGACAAGTCCTTTGTCATCCTTCTTGTTCCTAAATACCCATTTGGTACCTATTATAGTCTTCCCTTGAGGAAGAGGACATAGGTTCCAAACCTTTTGACTTTTGAATTGAAGCAACTTCTCCTTCATTGCTTCAACCCAACTTCTATCCTTCAAAGCTTCATCAACTTTCTAGGGCTCAACTTGAGACAAGAAACAAGAATATAGACAAACATTTTTGTCATGGTTTTGTCCTCTTGTTCTCACCCCTGTTTCAACATCTCCAATTATGTTTATGGTAGGATATGACTCATGGATTCTTAGTTAGGGAATCTAAGAAAGTTGATTGCACAAGCCTAAATTTGTGAAATTTAGATCTAGCAATGGGCTGTCAACCACCAAAATCAGTATACATATTAAGAGAGGCATGATCCAATGAGTGTGTGACATCATTGATGTTGTATTCTATGAAGTGGTGATAAGGATCTTGAAAATCTTGATCACTAGCACCACCTCCATATCCTCTTACATTGGAAACTCCTTCATTTCAGTTTTTGTGCCTCCGTGCTGGAATTTATAGGCACCTCATATGTATCAATTGAATTTGTTAAGGTTATGTTGATAGGATTTCAATCATCAAAGTTAGCATATGAGCTGAAGTAGTTTCTTGGTTGGTATTCTTAGCTCAAATCTTGGGTCAGGATCTCCTTTTGATAAGTTACCTGTAGATCCTAAAACATCTTCACAAGATTTGTTAAAACAGTTGGTAACTAAATCCAGATCAAACACCCAATCAGGACTAGAACCTTTCACACTAGGAGTGTGCTCATTGAAGGTCACATTGGCTGACTCCTCAACTACTCTAGTTCTTAGATTGTATACTCTATAAGCCTTACCTTGGGAAGAGAATCCAATGAAGTGTCTATCATTTGATTTCTCAACAAATTTGGCTACTTGATCTTTGGTATTCAAGATGGTGCAAGGACATCCAAATGATCTTAGAAAACCAATGAAAGGTCTTCATTTGTACCATAGCTCATAAGGAGTCTTATCATGAGTATTGACTACTAAAACTCTATTCTACCCATAGAAACTAGTTTTAACTGCCTCTGCCTAGAAGGTTATGGGCAGTTTAGAGTCAGATAACATGGTTCTTATAGCTTCAATAAGTATCTTGTTTCTTCTTTGAGCACCACAATTTTGCTAAGGAGTCCTGGGAGCACTATATTGTCTTGTAATACCCTTTTCATCATAAAATGGATTAAGCATTGGTTCTTGAGTTCAATTCCTTGATCACATCTTATGGTTTTGACCTTGTGATCACATTGATTCCAATTTTTAGAATGATGTTCTTCAGGATCTTAGGAGTCATCCTTGCTTCGAAGAAAAATGACCCAGGTAAATCTTGTGAAATCATTTGTGATCACCAAACAATAAGAGGTCATTCCTAGACTTATTACACTAGTGGGGCCAAAAAGATCTATATGTGTAATAAGGGTAGTGGTGTAGTGATGGAGTTCTTTTGCTTTGGCTTGTGAGACACTTTTAGTTGCTTTACATTCAGACATACAACACAATGGTCATCACTTGTAAATTCTTTCTTTGGCATTCTAGTTACAAAATCATTCTTAACTAATTTATTCATGTTTCTAAAGTTTACATGGCATATTCTTTTATGCTAGAGGAAAGGCTCATCACTATTTGCTTGAGATAGAAAGCAAGAAACTTCTTCTGAAGGGGATGTTTCCTGCAAATGCATCTTGTACATGTTCCATTTCTTAGGGGCTTTGAGAAGAATATGCTCTTTAGGAATGACCACCTCAAATTTGAAAACAATGCTTTTATGCTTAGTGAAGAGCATGTTATGTCTCTAATCACCAAATTGGGATACACTCAGTAGATTGAATCCAAACTCCTTGACAAAGTTTACATTCTTAATGTTGAGCTTACCATTTGTGATTGTAATGTAACCACTTGAATCTCCTCCAATAGCAACTAGCCATCCATCAATTTTCTTAAAGTTTTGAAGAAAAGAGCCATTGCCTGTCATGTGCCTAGAACAACCACTATCAATGATCCATATATTTCCTTTAGTCTTTAGATGTTCCTACACAAAAAAGAGAATGTTAGTTACATTTAGAAACACAAACCCTATTGGTCTTGGGCTTGTCAAACTAACTGAAGACAATGCAATAGTAATTGATCCTATATGTAGGCTCTAAGGATCAGTTGTTGTTGTTGATGAAGTACTATTTGTCACATGGTCTTCCTTTATCTTCCATACCATCTTTTGAAGACTAGACTTGACCTTCAACACTTCAGAAGTTTTGATAGCTTCAGAAGTTTTGGATTCTGGACCTTTAGAAGATATTGAATCTACTGCAGAAGACTTCAGTACTTTGTAAGCATTCCTTTCTTCTATGACCAATTTATCTTCAGAAGGAAAGGTTTCACTTGTCTTCTTCTTCACTTTTGAGCTTTTGGAAGGAAGATATTTTCCTTCCAAAGCTGTATTCTTCTCAGAGGTTTTCTTCTTCTTCATATGGATAGTACTTGTAGATACAATCCTTAGCTAAGTGAGAAGTACTACCACACATATTGCATTCAGTTGGCTTACTTGTAAGAGTATTTTTTTGAGTAGAAGGTTGAGCTTGAACACTTCACACTTACATCTTCATCTTCACAAATGATGCAGCAGGCTTCTTAGGGTGAGGCTTGCTTTTTGAACTAGATGGTTTCAGATGTGCACTAGTTGTGCATATTTGATCAGCCTTCTTTTCTTTGTAGGGATGAGTTGAACATGAACTAGGACTCCTAGTACAAGAGTCATAGATAAGTCTTCAGTCTACACCACTACAAATCCAACAAAGTAAAAGACTTGTTTGTGCTTGGATTTGAAGGTGGACCTGATCTCTTGAGCTTTCTTTGACTTTTTCGTAGGCTGCCCTAATCAAGTTATTTCTCTTAGACTTGGTCATCTCTGGTTCTTTCCTCTCCTTAGGAAAATAGTGCCATTCTTAGATGATCTTCTTCACTCACCTCAGATCAATCCTTCACTATCTTCTCTTCATACCTCAGATCAATCCTTCACTATCTTCTCTTCATCTTCATCCTTTTCTTGAATGGGGTCTATGAAAGGAAGCTTATCTTGATAGGTTCCACACCTTGGAGATCTAACATATAATAAAGTGTGTGGAGGAGCTATCTTAGTAGATCCTTGTCCCTACTTGTTCTTATAACAAATCCTTACATGCAAGGATTAAGATATAATGTTCTTGAAGGTCTCTTCTTCAAGAACATAATATTCTTGGCATTGCTGATCATAGGCTCAGCCTGGCATTTAGTTTACTTCGTAATAAGATCTTTAATTTCTGTCATGTAATTTGTATGTACATGCTTAAAAGTTGAAATTTTTTTCTCTAGATCTTGAATCGTAAGTTTATAATCATTTTCAGTCTTTTAAAATAAGCTTTTAATACATTCAAGGACTCAAGGTCATATCTCATTTCCAAGTCATAGGACCTGTATCTGTTCACTTTAGCAATACATTCAAGAGTACAAATATGTTCTAATACCTTGGCTTCTTTATGATCTTCCATCAGTGCTTGGTTTGGAGAAACATCTTCAAGCTAGAAGCTCTAGTTAAAGCCTCCTTCTTCAATAACACTAGAGCTTCCTGCTTGGGCTTCTCAGTTTATGGAGCTTGATCAGTGTAGTTTGGTCTGGATTGTGCTTGGCCACCATTTGTTCTTTGTGCCTTGCACTCCCTAGCAAAGTGTCTCATTTGGTTATAGTTTTAAAACTTCACCTTGCTTTTATCTAGTCCAAACTTTGCATTGGTTGCATTGCTGGCAAACTTTCTACCTATCCTCTTATACAACTTCTTGGCCTCGTGAGTGAAAAGAGCCATTTGCTGAACTATTTCCATGTACTGCCGATCATATGGATCGACATCTGGATGGATACAATCCAAGTCTTCAAGAGTGAAAATAGAGGTTCCACTGCTTGGATTGAGCCTCCTTGGATGTAGCTCTCCCTTGGTGTCTCTAGGAAGGTGATGAATGGACCCTTTTTTGAGTTTTCTATGTAGCAGTGGAGATGATGATGTGGTCCTCTACAGTCCATTTGAACGACATGAATGGCTGAACTGTACTGATTGTTGGAAGAGTTCCTAGTTGGATTTAGTATCTTTATCTTCATCTGGTATCCACTAAGGGTACCATACAACTCTATGAGAGTAAGGGTCTTCAGGTTTTTAGTTCTCTTTAGGACCATACAATAGTGTGTCCATTGTTTGTGTCACACCCCAACCTTAATGGTGGAAATATTGAGATGTGAGGGTTAAAATTGTTCAAAGCCACATAACACTACCAAAAAATGTAAATATACTTATCCATAAGTTTCAAAGTGAAATACAACCATAAGTCTCAAGCAAAACATAACATAACTTAAGTTCAACAATTCCAAGATTCAAAGACATGTCCTTTATTTCCTAGGTCCAACCCTAGATATATGCATACTTCAATATCAAATATAAACCCTGGGCCTTTCCTAAAACATGTTAAAAATAAAGTCAACATCTGAATGTTGGCGAGTTTCCATGGGTTATATATACATAAATATATAAGTTTAAAAGTAGCAGTTCATGTCAACGGTTACGAATAATGCAAGTTTATAGATAACATAATGATACAATCAAACCTTGACAAAGATGGCCACAATAAGTTATAGTTATTAGCTAAGTGTACTTGGTTCACATGATGAAAAAGCATACATCATTAGGAGCCGGCAATAACCTCGGCTTTAGCACCAAATAGGCTTGTCAGGCACATAGATCTATGATGTCGTTAGGCTAGCAATAGTTAATGATTGTTTTCACAAGATGACTATCATAAAAGGCTCAAAATATCTCAAATAACCATGACAAGTTTATAAACGAATTGCTTGTGCATTACAAGTTTATAAACGAATTGCTTGTGCATTACAAGTTTCAAGATGTTTTACAAGTGTATATTTATTAGTTTAACATGATTCACCCCAAAAGGTGTGAAATAAAGTAAAAAAGCGGCATGGAAAACTCACATGTTGTATAAGTTGATATTAAGAGTAATAACAAGTAATTAAGTGGTGCTCCAACAATTCCTTTTACAAGATACCTAAACGTATAAGTTCCAAAATTAAGTTTAAAGATAAGATTAACGATTCATACCTGAACTAGAGTTTCAAGTGGAATTTGGAATTTAATAAATAAATTAAATAATCGAATCACTTATGTTTTAAATTTAATGAAAAAGAAATATACTATTTAAGTATTTTAATATAGAGACATGAAATTAAATCATTTATAATAATTGAAAAGTTTAAATATAAATTTTAAATAAATTTTTATAACCATGATTAAACAATAATAAAAAATAGCCTAATGATCAATAATAATTTATTAATTAACTTATTGTTAAATAAACTATTTAACTTTAGGTCCATTTTACAAGTTAAAAAATAACTTTGTTGTATTACTTTTATTAAGAAAATTTATAAGTTTTTAATTTTTAAAGATTTCTAGAAAATAATTTGGTGACTTTAAAAATAAATTTAGTTAACAAAAATGATTTTTAAAATAACTATAATTTTTCTGTAATTTAATAAGTTGAAGAAAAAGCTTTTAAAAAATATAAGGGTGCCCGGGTTCGAACCCAAAACCTCATAGTTGACAAGGAATGTGTTTACCATTAGGATAGGCACTTATGCCTATGAAGAAAATGGTTTCAATTTTAAAAGCATTAATAACTAGAAACCCCCAAATTCCATGAATCCTAACTTTGGATTTCATCAAATTGATCAACAATTCGTGTGTTTTAACCGAATTGAACTTAGGGCTTTTGTTGTAATACCAGGGTATTTTTAAAGATGAGAATAAAGAATAAAAGTGTAGAGAAAGAAAGAAAACACAATCTAACCTAAGTTGAGGGGTAAAATATGTCAAAAGGACAAAATTATAAAAAGTTGGTGCATAAAGTGGGCATGGCCGCCCACACTCCCTACACACATTATTTCATTTGGATTTTCTAGAGAGAGAAAGAGCAGAGCTCGGGATTTTGAAGAAGAAGAATAAGGAAGCCGGATTCAAGGTAAAAATTTGGTGTTTTTGAATGTTCTTGGCTGCCCTATGCCTAAGTTATGAGCATATGTGTGTTCGGGTGTGTGTTTTGGTAGGTTTTAGGTGTTTGAGCTCATAGCAAATGGGTTTGAAGGAAGTCATACTCGAAGGATACTAAGGTGACTTCCAGAACCCCTTTTTACATGTTTTAACTGATTTTGAGGCTGGAAATGCATGTAAGTATGTTTTTATAAAATGGGTTTTTGTACTCGTAAGTATGTGTATGTGTGTATGCGGTTGGGTTTTGATTATGGGTGATTATGTTGTTATGATTGTGTTATGTTCTTGTTATGATGCTTAGAATGTAAGAACTAAGCTTAGAACATGTTAGATTGATGAATTTGGACTGATTATGATGATTGATAGTATGAGTTGGCCGCCCATGCGTCTGAAACAGGCCTATGCCCCCAACGGTCTAAAATGCCTAAGTGTCCTGTGCACCCAAAACCCCATAAGCCCAAATAGTGGCCATGCGCCTAAGATAGGCTGAAATTTGGCTAAGTGTCCATGAGCCTAGAATAACCCATGTGTCTAAGCACTCATGCGCCTACATAGTGCTCATGCGCCTAAAATTTTGGCAAAATGACTAAGTGTTGGGTTATGCGCTCAAATAGTTTTCACACGCCCAAAACTTTTCCCATGCACCTAAGTGTTCCCCATGCGCCCAGAAGGCCATGCGCCTAACACTTAGAATATTTTTCTGAATTTTCGGAAAATGTAAAGTGTAGGCTTTGACTTGGGAGGTTCCCAGGGGAGATGTAAGTTGACATTATGATGTTATGTATGATGTGATGGATGATGTTATGTTATGTATGATGATGTGTAATGGTGCTTATGTATGCTATGTTTTCTTATGTTTCTATTACGTATTATGATGTGACTTTACGTGGTGTTATTATGTTAATAAATGTAAAGTATTATCTTAACTAAGCGAAAGATTTAAGATAATGAAAGTGGAACCTAACGCATGAATGAAAAGTCTTGCAATCAAATGAAAGGAGGTTCATAACTCATTAAGAGTTGTTAGCTTCACTCTGTGTTTACACATGTTATAGTGTTAAAATTGGATTAAGATAGAAACCGAGCAAAGTGTTAGGTTGCTCGACAAACCACCTCACAACCTGTTGCGATCCATTTTTAGTTTTAATTCGGCCCATCTTGACCCGTTGTTAATCTCACTTGTTTTAGTTCAACCCATCTTGACCCATTCTTAAATTTCCCCATGTCCAAGATGACCCACGAGGTCATTATGAAAGACCCATATGAACCCAAAATTTGATATACGGTTTAGCTTTGCCGGGTATATTGCAAGCTATTAAAACCCACCCTCGAACAATTTGAACTGGAATTTATAAGTGGTTTTTAGTCTAATTCATCATTCGAAGCTATCCACAAGTTTAATTTGATTATCATTGTCAATTGCTCATTAATCGTGCACCCTTCGGCCACGACTTGTTCTTCATTTGTTCTTAACATCATTTCAAAGCAAACCAGGTAATTGAACACATCTAATCTCTCGTTTTTACATGGAGAACAAAGGCCCCATGATTATCAACATTTATAGAATCGAATTGACCTTCAATTGGGATCAATCATTCTAGGGTTTATTTGGATATGGGGGTTTCTTGGTGTCTATGTTTTAAGAATTAAGGACCGTGATACACCACGACCATGACCCAGGTTTACTGGTTATTCACTCATATCCCCACTTTGAGGTCCCGGTTTTGAACTCGGACACCCTCAAACATTTTTTATAAGCTTTTCAACTTTAAATAAATTACAAATTTTTTTTAATAATTATATAAATGATTTTTGTAAACTTTAAATATTTTTAAAGATACCAAATAATTTTCTGTAATTTTTCTAAATTTAAATAATTAAATTTTTTTCAATGAAACATTTTAACAAAGGTTATTCTTGGATTATTTCTATTAAAATGTATTTTAGATAATAATTAATGAATTATTATTGGTCCAAACATTACCTTTAAATTATCATTATTTAAATCATGATTATTTCAAATGTTTATTCAAATTTTATATTTAAACTTTATTAATTAATATAAATGATTTAATTTTATTTTTCTCTTTATTAAAATACCTAATTGGTATATTTCTTTATACATTATTTAACGCACTTACAAAAAAATCCCCAAATTCTACTTGAAACCCTAGTTCTCGTTAAATCGTTAAACTTATTATTAAACTTAAATCTTGTAAATATATATACGTTTAGGTACCTTGTGAAGTATTTTGTTGGAACATCGACTATTATTCTTAATAATCAACTTATTTACACTTATTCGTCATGTGAGTTTTCATGCCCCTTTTTATATTATTTCACAACTTTTTGGGTGAAACATGTTAACCTTATCAACTTACACTTGTAACCCTTTTGATACTTGTAATCACATGTAATTCATCTTTACCTTTTTGTCATGGTTATTGGTATTATTGTGAGTTGTATATGAGATACATTTTATGTTGACAATCATTAACTATTGCTAGCCTGCCGACATCATAGATCTATGGGCCTGACAAGCCTATTTAGTGGTAAAGCCGATGTTATTGCTGGCTCCTGATGACGTATGCTTGTTCATCATGGGAACCAAGTACACTTAGCTAATCATTATATACTTGTAAACTTATTCTTGGTCATGGTTTGATTGTAGCTATATGTGTTCTATAAACTTGCATAGTTCATAATCATTGACATGAATTGCTACTTGTAATTATATATATATATATATATATATATATGCATATATGTACATTTATATACATATATATATATACATATATATATATATATGTATATATATGTATATATATGTATTTGGACCTAGAAATAAATGAATAAACTATTTTGGACCTAGAAGTGTGCTCACATCTAGGATTTGGACCTAGAAATAAATGAATAAACTATTTTGGATGTTTTTCTTAGGTTATGTTTTATTATTGTTTGAGAGTTATGGATGTAATTTGCATTTTAAAACTTATGATAATAATATGTTTATTTAATGGTAGCTTTATGTAGTTGTGAACAATCTTAACCCTCACATCTCGACTATTCTGCCGTTAAGGTTGAGGTGCGACACTTGAACTCTTTGAAGAATAAGGGCTGTTATGTCAGCATCATACCTCCACCCAATTATGTAGTTGGAAGTTCCTTGAGGTGGGAATGACATAACCCTTGGAATACCTTCCTCAAATAGACTCTGAATGAAGGAGTCTATAGAGTCCACATCAATATGAACTTGAGGAAGTTGCAGAGCATGAACAACTGCATGTGAGGATGGTGAGTCCTCAAAGTCCATGCTCTATGAAGAACTCCCAGGTTATATCATTGTAATGACTTTCTCCCCCTTTTTGGTAGCATCACCCTCTAGCATAGGTGAGCTAGGAGTTAGGTAAATCACATCCATAGGTTCTTGTTTTCCTGTATGAGCTCCTCTTAAAGGTCTCCTAGCTAGTTGCTCCTTGAGATAAGATATCTCAAGTTGCCGCTTATTGACCCTATTTTGTAAGGTAGTGTTAGCCCAGGTTGAACACACTTGAATCAAACAACATGAAGATTATAGATCAAACTAAGATGAGCACAATAAATCCCTTTGATCTTCAACTAGATTGCCAAATATATTTTCAAGTAATCTCTCAATCTATTAGTCATACAACCATTGGCCTAATTCTAATTACAATTAGGCTATTTATAGTCTATTCTAAGTTTCCCTATTTACACATAACCCCTAAAGTATATAACTACAGTAAAACATGACTCAAACAAAGTAAAATATATTTTGTTCACACAAATATATTATTACAATAAACATCCTTAAGAATATATATTTTAATTTAAATCATTATGTTGTTGTCTACTTTATTCTTCAGACTGAGTCTACCAAGCATATCATTAATCAATTTGTTTGTTTTTCTATTATTTGCAATAAAAAATGTAAATTATATAACAACATCAGTTACTATCATTTCTCATTTTAAACGCAAGTAATGCAAAAACAAGTATTTCAAGATGATATACAATCTTTTCTCAGTAATCTCGAATCAAGTTCCTAATTCTCTTTTTATTTTTATTTACTATACTGTCCCCCTAAATTTTTATTTTTTCAAAACTATTTTTTTATTATTTATTATTTTTTTAATTAAATTTTTTTACAAAACTATATAAAAATAGAATTTACCAAGGAATGTCTTCCAAACTATACTGATATGAAGATAAAAAAAGATTTGTTTGAAAGGGGAACCCAGGCCATCGTAGTCCTGGAAGATCCTTTTTCATCAAAATAAGTAACCTGCTTCGGCATACAACCGTTTAAACAATCGGGGATTGCTGGATTCTTCTTTTTAATATGCCAAATTTGTTTGGATTTGAATGAATTAACTTTAGAAATTATTTTCTATTTAAGACTAGAAGGAAAAGAATTTGGTTTTAAACCGTTGGTCATTTACATCTTTGAATAATGTGAAACCAACTTCACATGAAAATGTTTGGATGGAGGGTTTTTCATCCAACCATTCAAAGATGTGTGCTTTTTACCTCTTGATCCAGAGAAGCAACCCGTGTTTCCTTTACCGTCTGGAACATTCTTTGTAGACTTATATTTAGAGAAACAATTCGTTTTACCTTTACCATTCGAAGAAAGTATTTGAGGGCACTTCTGTACCACATGACCTTCTTTTCCACTCTCAAAAAAGACTTGAAAGGCTTTTGATGCTTGATTGACCCGTGTGAAGCATTTGGAATTAGAGATTGCTTTGAGTTTGTTGCAGATTCTTGCTTGTTTTCGCATTTGTTATGTTGAACATGGTATGAGATCTTCACTGATTAACTGGGTTGCTTTGCAGTTGGAGAAGATATTTGTATTGGTCTTGATTCAGCTTTTTGAAGCTTTTGAAACTTGACAATATCAGTTGATATCTTGATTTTTGAGGAACCAACACTGTCCTCTGTGTTTGATTCATCATCTGAGCTTGTCCAGTCTCGTATACATAGATATGCTTCCAATGGATCTTGATTGACAGGTGTAGGATGTATTGTTGTAGTTGGAACTTGATGATTAGGTGATTCCTGCTTTATCTCTTCTTTCACAACCCTGACAAGCTCAAAAGTAGGAATTTCACCTACTTTAAACTTATCAAAGAAGTTAGAAGAAATAGTAGATATAGATTTACAAACAACTAGGACTGAACAATCATTAGCTTGATTGTCAGTATTCGGTTTATTGTATCCCACACCAGTTGTAGAATCATAATCATCTCGCACCTCATTAAGATTGATACCGCTCAAAAGTTGCATGCAGACTATTAGTAGGTTGTTCAAACAAATCATTTTTAGGATGAGGTCTAGGGATTGGTGAATAACACAAAGTAGAAGGTGGTGGAACTGAATTAAATACAATTTCATTATCAGATTTATATCCAATCTCATGTTTTACCCGCACCCCTTGTTGTTTAGCAATAAGCTCATCCTTTTTCATGTGTGAAAATGGTCCATTTATCAATCTTTGTTTGAAGCTTTGTCATTTCAAATTGAGCTAAAACAACCATTTCTCTCAAAATACTAATTTCAACATTACGCTAAAAATGGTTATTCTTAAAAGATCATTTTCAGCCAATGCTTCATTAAGTTTTCTTGAAAAAGCAATTTCATTTTTCTTTAATTCCTGATTGATTATTTTAAATTCATTTTCATTTTACAGTAACAATCTGTTTGCCTTATAAATCCCCAATAACTATTTTTTGCAAGATGAAGAACACATATCGTGAACAGTCTCATAAAGAAGATCCATGATAGTTCTTTCTGCGGCTAAATTCTTCTCACAGTTGCAAACCCTTATGAATTTTTGATGTTCCTCTTATTTGACCTTTAGCATCTCGTCAGCCTCAGAAGCTTTCTCTCTTTTATCAGCTTTTCCATCCTTATCATCATCGGTTCTCACAGACTATGGTTTACTGCCATTGTCGACTCTTAAAGTTTCACAGTTCTCTTCAACAGTTTCTTTGAATTCAAAATTTAAATCCAAATCAGTTCTCAATAACTTCAACTGTTCAATCATCTCTGTTTTGTAATCAAGTATGCTTGTTACAGAAGAAACAAGATCTATATTAAGCATGTGGGTTTGATATGTGAACACGGCTTGCTAAAATTCGTTTCTTTGGATATCCAGCTCACAAGATTTTAGTCTGTTGATCATATCCATAAGTTTTGTGTCGACATAACCTCTTTCTTGCTTCAGCATTTTAACTTGATGATTACATTAAGACGAAGCGAGTCAAGAAGCTTTTGAATTTGTTCATGATTACAAAGATCTGGAACATGCTTCTTTAGATTATTTGCCACCTTTAAGAATCGATCAATCAAATCTATCAATTTTTCTTTCTTCATTGCTGCAAAAGAGTCAAATCGGCTTTGTGCCATTATGAGATTATCTGATTTAAAGTCTTTTGAAGATGGCATTTTTTAAAATGTCACTGAAGAAATGATAATTTTGCCGAAATTGTAGTTTCGCAGAGCTAGTTTCGCAGTAAAATCTAGTTTCGCTAAGCCGACAGTAGTTTCGCTAGCCAAATGCTTGAAACTACTTAGTTTTGCCGGCAATTTCACACGAAACAAGCTTGAACTTCCATTCAATGGTACTTTCGAAAAAAAATTCGCTTGTAAATCACCCACAAGCACTGTTGAACTTTCGTTCAATGATACTAGTTTCGCTGGAAAGCTGAGAACAACTTCTGTCAGGACCGTGTACGTATAGAATAATAACAGATTTTGCGCGAGACTATATCAA
>BJCM01146307.1:0-10120 GCA_018326385.1 Flaveria bidentis
TAGTTAAACACATTCTTTAACCTTTAATGATTCAGAACATGTCTAACAACTATAAGCCTATATAACATGTTCATATATGAGTGTACCAATACATAATATCAATAGATATAACATTAAACAATCAACAAACATTCACAGAAGAGTTTTTCATTTCATAGATTCAACATTACATATGTGTTACAAGATGAAAGTCTATTACATTTAAGATCACTAGACTAGAACTAGGAACATGTGTACCAACAGCTTCTTTTGCTGAGATGAAAGCCCAGCGTGCGCCTCAAAAGTAGTATGCCTACACCAAACTCTATAAAGTAAAGAGACATCAGGAAATGTTAGGCAACATTATAGCATGGACATATTTTGAAGACTTGGAAGTCTATGCAATTAAAAGAGAGAAAGGGTTCAAGTACTTCAGATATCCGCATGATATGAAGACTCTTCCTGGTTTTGAGCTCAACCCCCTCGCATGCTTAGATCTTCTGTATGCCAACCTGAGGAAGATGTCAGGATGGTTCAAGGTTGTGTTGAAGAAGAAATACCACACCAGATGGGTAAACTTCAAACCTCAACAACCTTAGAGGTACATTCGTAAGTCTGAAGTTGATCCTATAATTGGAAGACCAAAGGTAGTGATGAAGTGGAGACTCCCACGCACAATGTCAAAGATTCCCTTACGGGAAATGCCTCAGGACTTCACTCCGCACTTCAAATGGTGGTATTATGATTGGCGGACGGGCGAAACGGTCATAGTTTTCAACAGAGAAGGAAAGATAGATACTATCAAGGTATTCAATCCAATGTGGCTTAGTAACTTGTCTGCTGAAGATGTATATACTTTATACAAGTTGCCACTGTTCTATGACACGCAGGATATTGTACAAGCTCTACAGTTCCAACACGTGATAAGACTTTTCTTTGCATTTGAATTACATGCAGGAGTTACAAGAGAGGAGAAGTACAAGAAGTTCCAAAAACATGTGAAGAATGTTAGACCATAGGGTAAACTAGGACCAAGGGGGAGTTTGTAGATACATGATGTTCCTAGTTTATGTGCATAAATGTAAAAGTCTTTCATGTCATACACATGTGTAATGTAATGGTTGAATGAAATATAATATGTGGTTGATGTTTATTAATGTTTAATTATTTCATATTATTATTGTGTTAAGTATAATTTATATGTATGAACATATTATATAGGTTTGAGGTTGTTGTAAATAGTTCTTAGTCAACAATGATTAAGAAATGTGTTCAATCTAGTCGGGTGAGTATTCATCCTAATGGACCATACTTATGGACCATACGCATGAATACATCATGCTTATGGACCAGTCGCACGACTGAACCAGGAGACTGGATCAGTCGTATGATTGAGACATAAGATTGACTCAGTCGCACGACTGAACCATTAGTGGTGCATAAGACTCAATCGCATGATTCAGTCGCACGACTAAACCATGCTAATGGTTCAGTCGTATGAATGGAAACTACAAACCTATAAATACCACTTAATTCAAGGAAAACATAACAATTGAGAATACTTCATAACTTATCAAAACACTTGAAAACCCTAGCCGTCAAGAACATCCAAGACAACCAATCCAACTTCAAAGTTCGTTCTTGATCGATTCCTACTCGTTCTTAATGTTTTCTTCATTCTTATATCGGTTGGGTTAACATTCTCACTAATTGGATCCCCAATCAAATAGAATTACGCACTATTTGATCTAGTCTCACGCAGAATCTGTTAGGATTCCGTACATACACTGTCCTGACAACATAGGAGCTTTTGGAATCATTGCCCGAATAGGAGAGGTGGCCTATAGGTTGGAGTTACCCAATGAGTTAAGAGAAATACACCCGACATTCCATGTATCTCATCTGAGAAAGTGTTTAGCTAATGAGGATATGGTTGTGCCAGTGGAAGATATTGAAGTAGACGAACGACTCAATTATGTGGAGCAGCTAATGACGATCATTGATCGTAAGGAGAAGAGGTTAAGGACTAAAGTAGTTTCCCTTGTGTGTGTACAATGGAAGCACAGAAAGGGATCTGAGTCTACGTGGGAGACTAAAGAAGAGATGAGGCAACATTACCAACATTTGTTTGAGGAATAACAGGTGTCGGGGACGAAACCTATATAAGGGAGATGGACTTGTAACACCTTGATATTTTAAAAGAAGAGAAAAAAAGAATAAAAGTGAATAAAAGAAAGAAACACAATTTAACCCAAGTAGAGGGGTTAAAAGTGTTAAAAAGGACAAAAAATTCAAAAGTTGGTGTAAAAGTGGGCATGGCCGTCCATGTTGTCTACACACATCATTTCTTTCGGGTTCGTAGAGAGAGAAAGCAGAGAAGCTCTCGAACATTTGAGAAGAACAAGAAGAAGACCGGATTAAAGGTAAGATTTGGTGTTTTTAAGATGTTCTTGACCGGCCTATGCCTCGGTTACGTGTTTATGTGTGTTCGGGTTTGTGTGTTGGTTGATTTTAGGTGCTTGAACTCAAAGTGCATTCGGGTTTGAGGAAGTTCATCCGAAAGTTGCATAAGGTGAGTTCTAGAACCACTTTTTTACATATTTAACTGATTTTAGGGCTGAAAATACATGTGTGAATGTTTTTGTTTATGTGAGTGTTGCACCCGTGTGTATGGGTATGTGAGTATGCGGATGGGTTATGATTTTGGGTGTTGTGATGATGTTATGTTTATGTTATGGTGCTTAGAATGTTTGAGCTAAGCTTGTAACATGTTTAGATTGATGATTGGGACTGAATTATGATGATCTTAGTGTATGTTAGTAGCCCATGCGCCTAACAGTCTAAACTGCCTAAGTGTCCCATGCGCCCAATAGTTCATGTGCCCAAATAGTAGTCTTACGCCCGTAAAAAGGCTGAATTTGGCTAAGTGTCCCAGAAGCCTAGAATTCCCATGCGGCTAGGCACTCATGCGCCTGCATAGTGCCCATGCGCCTAGAATTTGTCCAGAATAACTAAATGATGGGCCATGCGCCCCCATAGTGCCCATGCTCCCAGGAGTTCCCCATGCGCCTAAGTGTGCCCCATGCGCCTGAAAGGCCATCCGTCTACATAGTGTAGATACATGTGTACCTAGTTTATGAGCTTAATGTAAATTTCTTTCATGCCTTACACATATATAATGAATGGGTTAAATGAAATATAATATGTGGTTGATGTTTATAATTTTTAATATTTCATAGTATTATTGTGTGTTAAAGTATAATGAACTTACTATATAGGTTTGAGGTTGTTGTGCATGATTCTTAGTCCATAATGATTGAGAAATGGGTTAAACCTAGTCGTATGAGTTTTCATGCGAATGGACCATGCGTATTGGACCCTTGCCACTTGCCTTACGTACTGGAGTCACTTTCGTGCACAATGTTTGAGGTCAATGATAGACTTGAGGCCCAGTAAGCAGCTTCGTGCATAATGTTCGGGGCACATGGCATTGGTTCGGAATGAAAAATGAATGATAGTGATGAGTGTACTTGCCCTAGGTACTGGAGTCAGCTTTGTGCTTAATGTTCGAGGTCTATGATAGACCTCAGGACCCGTAACCAGCTTCGTGCACAATGTTCGGGGTGTAGTACATGTCATCAGAATTTATTGAATGTACGAAAGATAAGTAAGGAAAATTATGAATGAAAGTGAATGATAACGATGATGTACGATGATGAATGAACGAAAGTTCATAAACAAATGATGATCAAAGATAATAATGTTATTATCTATATGTATGTATGATGTATGATCATGTACGAAAGTAAAGAAAGGTTTTTAACGAAAGTAAAGTATATTTTATGTTATAAAACTAGAACTTACTCAACAACGTTGTCTTTTATGTGTTTCCAGTTGGTAGGTAATGGATTGTTGAGGATGGGATGGGCAGCTACTTGGCTTATTTTGGATGAAATCTATTTTGTATAACAACAATTTTTTATTGTGTAATGCAACGAGTTATATTTTATAATGTGTCGATGATGTATTATTTTTCAAAAGCAATTATAATGATATGAACTAGTCTAAATTTATTCCGCTGCAATATTTTAGAAATAGTAGATGTAAATTATATGCTTTTATGTGCAATGATCTACCAGTTGTTAGCCTCCTGGGAATGGGGCCTTACAAACTAGCAGCAACAATGTATTCAGCTTCAGTAGTAGATGTTGAAACACAAGATTACTTCTTGCATCGTCATGAGATGATCCTTCCATCAAAAAATTGACATCCTCCTAATGTTTATTTCTTGTTGATATTGCAACCACCATAATTACTATCAGAATATCCATAGAGATTGAAATTGTTGTTCCTTGGATACCAGAGACCTACCTTAGGTGCTCCTTTGAGGTATCTAAGAATTCTGTTGGCAATAACTAGGTGAGACACCTTTGGAGCAGCCTGATATCTTGCACAGATGCAAGTTGCAAACATAATATCAAATCTACTTGTTGTGAGATACATGTAGATCAGTATCCTCCCCCATAGAGTCAGGACAAAGATTGTGATTTCTGGGTATATGTGTCTTAGCTCGCTTATAATCTTTCATATCAAATCTCTCTAAAATATCTGATACATATTTTTATTGATTGATAAAGAATCCGTACTTCGTTTACTTCACTTGAATTCCAAGGAACTCATCTCAAATTTCTCTTCATGATGCTCTCAAAGTATTTGCATATTTGGTCATTTGAGGAACCAAATATGATGTCATCAACATAGACTTATTCGAGCAAAATGTATTTCCTAGACTTCCTTATGAATAAGGTCTTGTCAATGGTACCTCTTATGTAACAATTCCTCAGGAGAAACTGAGATGGAGTCTCATACCACAAACTAGGTGCTTGGTGCAGCCCATAGAGAGCTTTATCCAATTTGCACACATAAATGGGGTGTTATGGGTCTTCAAATCCAAAAGGCTGGCACATGTAGACTTCCCTATCTATATTCCCATATAGAAAGGTACACTTGACATCAAGTTGGTAGATAGTAAAATTCTTGGATTCAACTTAAGCAAGAAAGATCTAAACTGCCTCAAGTCTTGAAACTGGTGCAAAGACAACAGTATAATGACTTCTTTCCTCTTGAGTGTATCCCTGAACTACTCGTCTTGCCTTGTTTCAGATGATCAAGCCTCTATCATTTCTCTTGTTCCTGAAAACCTATTTGGTGTCTAATGGTACTTGATCAGATAGTAGTGGACATAGGTTCCAAACCTTTTCTCATTTGAATTGAATCAATTCCTCTTGCATTGATTCAAACCAACTATAATCCTTTAAGACATCTTCTACTTTCTTGGGTTCCATATGAGATAAGAAGCATGAGTACAAGTAGACATTCTCATTGTGAGTTTGTCCCCTTGTTCTCATACCCTCAGAGACATTTTTAATAATGTTCTCAACTAGATGAGTGTTGTGAAACCTAATCCTTAGGATCACATCCAACTGAAGAGATAAATCCAAATTGGACATGATTTGCGCTGAAAATTGAACACTTGGACCAGCTATTGTTTCAAACTTATTCAATGAGGACTGATTGAATGAATGAGAAACACCATCCATTTTACTGAGCTGTGAAGCAGCATTAACAGTTGCCTATTCCTTCAAATGCCACTTCCATTAGCTTGGCGTTGTGCAATTTCACCAGATGAGTTTTAAGGCTCACTCGGTAGACAACTTGTTGAAGCTCCACTATCTCTTGAGAAAGTTATACTATCAGATCTAACCATTGTGGGAGTTTGATTCTAAGCAAGTCTTAGTGAACTTGGAATAGGTTTGGGTAACTCAAATAGTTGGCCATCATCATAATCACTTTGAGTACCTGTATCTAGCTAAAACATTCTCACAAGAAGGTTAAAAATAGTTTGTAAACAATTCTAAATCAAAGATGTGATTAGGGCCATACCCCCTAACACAAGGAGTGTGCTCATTAACAAAAATGTTGGATGATTCCTCAAATTGCTGATTTTTGATGTTGTGGACTCTATAAGCAATAGAGTTGGAGGAATATCCAACAAAGATAGTGTCATCCGACTTTTCAGCAAATTTTTCCAAATTGTCTTTTGTGTAAGTATGGTAAACCTATCTCCAGCATTACCACTATCATCATCATTGAAGTCATCCTCCGGGAGTTATAGCTACTCTACCTCAGAGTTGCTGTCAACGTGACGCCATTTACGCCTAGCTGGCGCCACGTAATCCTCCCAAGCCAGATGCCCAAATAATCACCTCACAGGGGGCTTAACCTGTTTCCCCCTGTAGACTTTCATCCGACCAAGTGTAGTGTCATCCATCACCTCAAGGATCACAACATCCTCCTTCTCCTTTGGCAAGGAAGGGAGCTTCTGGTCGATAATCATCTATATAAAGCAAGGGTACATGCAGAAGCCCTCCTTCCCTTTCCCCTTAATGTTCTCCACCAAGTAGGCGAAGATCACCTTGGAGAAGCTGAACGGATGGTTTAGCACCAACGCTGCATATGCGTTCTGGATCTGATCTGAAAGCTCATCAAATCCTCCCTTCCGAGACGCTATACACTTTAGCAGCACATGTGCGAGGTACTTGAACTGGGGGCACAGGTTGCTCTTGTTGAGCACCCCTACATTGATGTCCCTAGAGTACTTAGCTCGCAAGAAAAATCCTCGCACTGTTAGTGGATGTAGACGGGTAGGGCAATCAGCATCATCCCCAAACTCTAATACTGTCCTGAGATCGTCCTCGGTGATCTCTATGGGTTGTCCAAAGATAGAGCTCCTGATCCGGTGTGGCTCTGAGGTCCTATCAACAACTGTGCCTTCCCAGAAGGCCTGCTGAATCGTGCGGTAGGGTGTGCATGGAGTCGAGATGGCACAGAAGATCCTCGATTTTTGTAGGAAGGTAATAATGCCAGAGAAGTCTGAAGCATTCCTTGAGGTCATATCAAGATGAGCACAGATGTTGTGCTTGGTGCTCATAGTCCAACGACTAGCCATCTGTTACACAATGCATATAAACGTTAGTGTCCATCAATGAGTAGTAATTTGAATCATTTGAACTTGAAATTTTTCTGTTCTGCCATGCGAATGAAACTGTGCGACAGAGATCCAGTCGTGCGACTAAGATCTAGTCGTGCGAATGACCACATACATACGACTTAACATGCAACTAGTCTCATACTCATTCTATCTCATGCGTGTACACCGGTCGTGCGACTGAGCTCATACGCATAGTTCAGTCATGCGTTTTAGCCATTCGCCTCACTCAATCGTGCGACTGTAGTTCATCAGGTTGTCCATTCGCATGACAGACTTACTGTTCAATTCAAAATCGAATTTTTAGCAAACATCAATGTTAGACGTCGTGGTTTGGCTCATTAGACTCGCATTTTACCAACAGAACACATAATAACCTTTAATCTCACAGTAGACTTAGTTTTATTAGTTTATTGGTTAAAGTCAGTCTCGTTTTCTTTTAGGGTTCATATCTATCGATTTTGGGGCATGAATCGAAGCACATTTTCATTGATTTCACCACACAGTACCTGTATAATCACTATAGAACGTCAGTATGCAATAATAAAAGATCTAGAGTGCTCAAATGAGAATCGGACAGAGTAACGGTGCTTCGTGCAATTTAGGGGCGATTTGGGAATGATGAACAACTGCGACCGACTCCCCCTCTATTTATACTAGGGTTCCCTTCAATTGTACGACTGTACCCAGTCGCACAGGTTGTTCGTGCGACTGAAGACCAGTCGTGCGACTGACACAGTCGGTCACCTTCAGTCATGTGACTAGAGGTCAGTCGTGCGACTGTGTCATTCGATCACTTTTATTCATGCGGTTCGCCCATTTTAGGTGTCCAATCATGTGATTTGAGTCGTACTGATGGTCCAATCGCATGTATGTCCATACGTGTGGGTTAATCTTGCAATTGGGCACATTCGTATCCTTCAATCGTACGACTGGTCCATGCTCATGGTCCAGTCGTGCGAATGAGTCATAGTCATGGTTTTTGACTTTAAGACCATTTTTCATTTGACACCCCTTTTAGCTTATGAATAAACGTTCTGAGCATTTGATCATCTCAGACATGATCATTTTACCTTGAAAACCTTTGATCACCTCAGACGTGATCCTTTTAAAACATTTTGTCACCTAAGACGTGACTCATTTGGTTTGAAAGTACGTGTGGTCACGTCAGACGTGACCTTTTGGATGATAAGGTCCCTTATCAACTTCCATGACATAGTCCGATACTACACAAAACTGAACTTTACAGACTTTGTACAGAAATAAAAGAAATAATACTGAAACTTAAACTAGGACATGTTTTTATGTTTTGTGAGGGTTAATTCCTAAGACATTACTCTAAGGAATAATTTTTCTGAGATAGCAGCCTCAATCATTTAAACCATACATGGACCAATTCAAGTTGGAATTATACAGGAGATTCAAATCATTCAGGACAAGTTATTTAAAGGACTTTGATGCTTTATTCTTGTTTTTCATCTCTGGAGTCTATTAGCAAGGCTAGGAAATGATGCTAGTACTCTCAGGTCCCCACACTGATTTGAACTTTCAAAAATTGTAGCCACAATGATTGTCAGTATACTTGTCCTCTTAAATCCATACACAGACTTTCAACACAGTTTGGTGATAATTTTATGGTTTGTTTATTTCAACAAGCATTTGTGGATCCCACGCTTATATGGTAATCAACCTTTCTCAGGAGATTTTTGAGCGGTCTCAGGGTAGTATTCAAGAAGAGACTATTCTTAGAATTTTCAAAGATAAGCCAATCCTCAGGTCAGTGCCACCGCACAGCAGAGAGGTGGCAATCAACAATGAGTTCTAGAATATATAGGTTATGCTTATCCTCAGGTCAATGCCACCACACAGCAGAGAGGCACATAACCTATCTTCTTGTTTGAGCATTTTCATTCTTTTTGCACCGATCTCACCAACAACATAGGTTAACAGTTTGATTGTATTTGCATTTTTCATGTGCTTTTGCTCTTGCTTTGGTCTTACGCACACATTTGTGGCGTTTATTTTGCTCGTCACCCCTTATTGTAATCTTGTTGATTGTGTTAACCAAGGATAAGGTGTTACCCACAGCTAGTCAAACATTTTAGTTTAATCTTGAGATCACCAAAAAGGTCTAGTCATCTATTGTGTTGAATCTACCGACATATCATCTGTGGTCTAGCAACCTCTAGGTCTACTTTCTTTGTGTTACCTTAGTAGTAGCTAGCTTAGCTATCATATTTTCTTTTATATTGCTCAGACTACACAGACTTATACTTGAGCTTTGCATCTTTTTCAATTTTGATTTGTTAAAGTCCAAAATGATTTGTACCTGTGTACTATCATATTCCAAAAATTGAATCGGTATCACACATACGATCTTATTTATTATCAGCTTGCCTCTCCTTTTCCCTCCTTTTTTTATATATATTTCCTAAATCTATTCTCCCCCTAAAATTATAAAACCACCACGGATTAGCATTTTAGGATTTTAATAGGCAAGAAAATAAACCAATTGTAGTTAAACTAATTAAAATTAAACAAAGACAAGAGAATAAAATAAAATTAAATTAAAAATTGAAAAAATAAAAAAACTAGACACGACGCATCGGACTATACATGGTCATCATCAGGAATGACCTCACTTTTCTTTTTAACTCCGTTGAGCTCTAACAAATATAAAAAACATGGTTTGTCAAATGCCTTTGTATAGAGGTCAGTGCGTTGAAAATATGTATTTATTTTTACCACATCGATTAAGCTCTTTTCAAAGCAATCACTAATAAAGTGATATTTAATACCGATGTGTTTGGTCTTTGGATGTTAGACCGGGTTCTTAGTGACTGCAATTACAGTAGAGTTATCAACAAAGATAGGAGTGGAAGAGAAGTGCAAACCGTAATCCCGCATTTGCTGTTGAATCCATATGATTTGAGAACAGCAGCTTGCAGCAGCAACGTATTCGGCTTCACAAGTTGACAATGCAACCGAGGTCTGCTTCTTACACTGCCAGGTTACTAATCTTCTTCCAAAGAACTGACACCCTGCTGATGTAGACTTGTAGTTCATCTTGCAGCCGCCGTAATCCGAGTCACT
>BJCM01146309.1:0-18043 GCA_018326385.1 Flaveria bidentis
AGCTTGAAAGGTAGTTTTCTTGCTCATGTTTGGTTGTTATATCTTGTTGATAGCTTGTTCAAACACATATGTATGATCCTTTGCTCTTGGGTTTGTTATTACAAAGAAAAGAACCTTAATTTTTCAGATTATGAATCATATTATTAGGGCTTTTATCCGCTGCGTTTTCATGTTTAAAATGGTTAAACAACTTTGATTTTGGTCTATCAAACCCAACACATTGTGTGTCACAAGAAGATGATTCGTTTGATAGCGCCTGACGGGAGTGCGGTGACGGTTTGTGGTGATCGAGTCACTACGATTCCGAAAGTGATTTCAATGGCGGTGGCGGGAAAGTGCATGAGGCGTGGAAGTAGTGCCTACTTGGCCTACGTAAAGGATGTGGATACGCCAACACCCCCATTGTCTAATGTACCGGTTGTGTGTGACTTTCCAGATGTGTTTCTAGAAGATTTACCAGGAGTGCCACCTGACCACGAGATTGAGTTTCAGATTGACTTGATACCAGGTGCCCAACTTCTTACTAAGGCACCGTATCGGTTGGGCCAAGCAACTTATCCCCACCAACCACAAGTTCTTCAGTAGGGCCAAGCAACTCAAAAGAAACTGGCTAATAATTTTGCAAGATCGAACATGTGACTGGAGCAATTATGAAAAGGTGGTTTTGGAAGCAAATCAAGCACTAATGGCCAACATAGAGAAGCAAGTTCCACCTATGGCAAGAGAGGTAAAGGATAGATTGTGTTTATCAATATGTGTTGAGGAAGTTGAAAGATATATAGTCCATGCTCAACAACTGGCCAACAAAGTAAAAGAAACAATTGTTTTAAATGAATCTCATGTAAGAGGGCACAAACTATATCAAATCAAAATCAACTCTTTACAATAAGATTTAGATAAACTTGTTTCTGAAAACTACAACTTAAAGGCCCAAGTTGAGCTTCTAACCACTTTCTTAACAAAATCCACGTCTGATCATACATCAACTAAAGTGAAACTTCAAAAGTTTCAATTGTCATATCAGCAATATGAGAAACTGTTAAATTCTCATATTGAATCAAAGAATAGGTATGGTTCGGATTCAATGCTATTGCGCCCCCTATAAATGATAATTATGCACCTTTACCTGAGTCAATGACAAACAGTTTAACAAACCATTATGTGCTAAACACCAACTTTGAAACAAAAGTTAATCAATTCATAAATGATAATAAGTCTAAGGTAAGTGAAACTGAGTCATTTGAATCAGAACAATTCATACGATGACTCATAATTTGATTATGATGAATGTGATGACTTGGATGATTCTGATGAACATGTTGAGGAAATTGTGGATGATTTGGGTATTGATAAATATGTTTCATTTGAACCCATCCTTCCCAAAGTTCTTGAAGAAGCCAAGCTACCTTATCCTCCTTAACAAAGAAATATGTTGAAAACAATCTGCAAGAGGATAGCTCAGTTAACTGAAGGACTTCATGAGCTTATCAAACAGCAAAATCACTTAACAACAGAAGATGGTGTAAAGTGCACATCTATGGAAGCATCTGCATAAAGCAAAGAAAGCACAATTAGCTAAACTTTCCTGGAAGAAGAACATATCATCGGCAAGAGATCTATGGAAGCACAAATCTACTAAATCTGTAGAAGATCTACGGAACCTATAGGTTGCATGCTTCATGAAAAAAACAAAGCAACCAAAGGTTGTAATTCCTAAGCAATAGATGTCATCTGCTGCTAAACTAAAACCCTTTGATATCATGTCAGGAAACAACAAGGATTCATCAGCTGCCAAGTTTGAGATAAAATTGGCAGAATAGAAAAAGAAGAAGGTGATTGTTCATGAAAGTGAAGAAGAAGAGAAGTATTGTAAATGGTGTGACATGAAAAATCACAACACTAAAGATTGCCACTTCAACAGCTACTGCTGCATTTGTAATATGAACAATCATTTGACCTCTGATGGTTACTTCAACAAACATTATGCAATTAATCATTCCACTCAGAAATTTTATTTTAACAAAAAGAACAATACAAAGAGCACAAAGAAGCAACAAGTTGAAAACACTGAATCAGATTCTCAATCTAGTGATACCCAAAAGATTCTAAGCCAAAGAAGCAACAACAAAAACAAAAGTTGCCAAAACCAAAGAAGCAACCATCTGCTACAGATAAGCCTCTAAAGAAGAAAGAAAACCCACATCATCAACTCAAAAAACCTCATAATAAGGTGGATTTGATAGAGAAGACATCAAATATTGAGGACACCTTCTTTGATCATTTTGAAAAGGGTACTCAGTTACTTCAGTCAAAATCAAAGGATGTTGAAACTGTCTTCAATCAGGAAACATCATCACAATCAAAGCAGCCACCATACAAAGAAACGGTGAAAGAAGAAGGGACTGAGAAACAAGAGCAAAGCTCCACAAGCTAATCTTCAACAGAATCATCCTCACCACAAACAGAACATAATGAACCAATTGAGTCTAAAATCAACACTGAAACATCAAGACCATACATGAGGGAGTAATAATTTTAGACACTAGTGGTAAACCCAAGATCATTAAGGCTTGGATTCCTCATTCTAATTGATTTCTTTATGTACGCAGGAACAAGAATGGAGGACTGACAACAAGTGGTATGTTGACAGTGGTTGTTCTATACATATGATAGGAAACTATTTTCTCCTTCATGATTTCAAACATAAAAGTGCCTACTATATGGCATTTGGTGGGGATAAAAAGGGAAGTAAAATTATTGGTGAAGGAATGGTAACTAATGGTGTGCTTAAGTTTGAGAAAGTAGTTTTTGTGAAAAATTGCAATATAATTTACTGAGGGAGGTAAATTGTTTGAGTGTATCTCAAATTTGTAATCAAAATTATACCACTTTATTTGATAAGACTAACAATTATATTCTTAAGCCAGGCATTCCATTCCAGAAGATTGGATCCTTCTTAAAGCATCAAGAAAAGGAAACACTTATGTTTTGGATATGAACAATACTACACTCACAAGTAATGAAACATGTCTATTGTCTAAGTCCTCAGAAAATGAATCTCAATTGTGGCATAAAAGACTTATTCATTCCAACATGAAGAAGATGAATAAATTGGTGAAAAATAACCTAGTCATTGGACTACCAAAGAAAGAATTTTATTGCTCCAATCATTGTTCATCCATTTATAAAGGAAAACAACATAGAGTGTCACATAAATCCAAAACAATCAACACTAATTCAACACCACTCAAATTGCTTCACATAGATTTTTTTGGTCTAACCAATGTATTGAGCATTGGTAAAAGTCAATATTGTTTTGTGATTGTTGATGATTTCGCTAGATTCCCACGGGTATTGTTCTTAAAACAGAAAAGTGAAACATAAGAAACAATAATGGAGTTTATCACTAAAATTGAAAATCAACTTGATTTAAAAGTTAAAATTTTCAGGAGTGATAATGGAACTGAATTTGTTAATAATGTTTTAGATACCTTTTGTAGGAATAAAGGCATAGCAAGGCAATTCAGTGCTCCACGGACTCCACAACAAAATGGAGTTGTTGAAAGAAGAAACTGAACTCTAATTGAAGCAGCAAGAACAATGCTAGCTGATTCACAATCGTCAATAACCTTTTGGGCTGAAGTAGTGAACATAACATGCAATGTTCAATACAGGACCTTAATTGTCAAAGATCATAACAAAACACCATATGAGCTTTTATTTAAAATAAAACCTTTTATACTATATCTTAGAGCTTTTGGATGTCATGTGTCTGTTTTAAACACCAAAGAACAATTGGTAAGTTTTTTGAAAAGCCTATGAGGGTTTCTTTGTTCAGTACTCCTTAACATCTAAATCATATAGAGTTTATACTCCATAATAAAACGTTATGGAAGAAACACCTAATGTATCATTTGATGAATCCTTATTTCCAAAATCCATTAAAGGAGCATCATGGTTGTTTGATATAGATGCATTATCAAACTCATTTAACTCTGGTTATTTGAATACTGCAGGATCTACAGATACATGCTATCCATATGTTTCTCCAAATATGAATGAAGTGTCACTATTCCAAGACCATCACCACACTCTTCTAGTGTTTCTAATCATGGTACTTCATCTCAAACAAGCAATGCAGAACAAGAGCAGCCAAACAAATCAACATCCTCAGATGAAAACACAACATCAGCAGCAGGGAACTCTACATCTATTGATGTTTTGCCTGCATCCGGACAATTGGGGAATGCATAAACAGATGTTCCATCTACACTTGTAGATCTTCCATGCTCTAGAGATTCCTCAATACCTTCCAAGGAAATTATGTCATCAAATCAACAAACAAGATCCCTAGATGTTCATGTAACTCATGCGGATGCTCAAACCACTTCAGTAGATGTTCCTGCGGAAGTTGTTCCCACTAATGCTGATACACATATTCATGAAGAGGGACCTTATTCAGCTTCATACGATCAAAATGATGAAGATCTTGATTATTTTTTGATTCTCCATCTTAGCTGGATCTATCTCCCTCAATGAACACAACTAACTTGGAATCATCTATTCCAGTTGCACCTATTCCATCAACAACAAATCATAAGAGTCATTCGATAGACAATATTGTTGGTGATCTTAATGAAAGAACCACAAGAAGCCAAAGGGGAGCTGCTAACATTTGCCTCTTCACTTGTTTTTTATCATAAATGGTTCCCAACATAACAGTTGCATTGAAGGATAACAACTGGTTTGAAGCTATGCACGAAGAGCTTCAACAATTTATATAGCCAAAAGTCTAGAATCTAGTTGATCTTCCTATAGGCAGATATCCAATTGGCATAAGGTGGTTGTTCAAAAACAAACTAGATGATAGGGATATCATTATGAGAAACATAGCAAGCTTGATAACACAAGCATATACCCAAGAAGAAAGAATAGACTATGATAAAGTTTTTGCACCAGTTGCAAGGATTGAAGCCATAAGAGTATTACTAGCCTATGCTCCACATAAGAATTTCATAGTTAACCAAATAGATGTAAAATATGATTTCTTATATGGAAAGATTGATGAACAGGTCTATGTTGCTCAACCTCCTAGGTTTGAGGATCCTGATTACCTATGTTGCTCAACCTCCTAGGTTTGAGGATCCTGATTACCCATACAGGGTATACAAGCTTGACAAATCTTGTATGGTCTTCATCAAACTCCAAGAAAGTTGTATGAAATATTATCATCTTTCTTACTCAAGCATGGATACAAAAGGGGCATAACAGATCAAACTCTCTTTCTCAAACAAGAACATTAAGACCTCTTGTTTGTCCAAATCTATGTTGATGACATCATCTTTGGTTCAACAAACAAGAGACTATGTGAAAGTTTTGAAGGTTTAATGAAATCTAAATTTTAGGTGAGTTAAATGGGAGAATTAACCTTCTTCCTTGGTTTACAAGTTCATCAGAAACAAGATGGCATCTTCATTAATCAAGATAAGTATATTCATCAAATCTTGAAGTTCAACCTTGCTGATACTTCTTCATGCAAAACACCAGCATCAATAATTGATAGATTGTACTTGATTCTACAGGGAAATCAATTGATCAAAGACTATATAGATCAATAAAAATATATACAAAAATATTGTCTTAGTTAAACTGTCTTCTTTTCAGCATATCATACAATGGGAAATGATAGTACACTATGTCTTTGATTCTTGCCTGAGTTTTTAACTTTCATTAATAACTAATCAAAAATGCTTTGATAAATGGGTAGGTTCAACTTGAGTAGAAAATACATTTAGTGCATGCAAAACAAAATGAAATGGTGACTATCTGCGAGAAACTCCATTTTGAAGATCAAACAACTAAGTCTTATCCTGATGTGATCAACTCACTCACCCAAGCATACTATGTAAAACACTTTATAACTTCTATCTTTCCAAATCATATTCCTTTTATTTTATGTCAACAAAGACCTGGGTTTATGAACATGTTGGTATACAACTGTAACCAACTAGAAAATAGATTATGATCCTCATCATCCCTTTGTTTTGGGTAAACAAAGACCTGGTTTAAAGGCACCTCTGTTTTACGAAAGTAAAGACTTGGTGACCTAATAATGATCATATCTAAGCTCTTAAAAGAATCCATTATGATCAATTGTATACTAACTTAAGAGCTTTTGCATCAAAGCATTAATAAGACTTCAAATATTTCTCCAGATTGAATTTATAACTTAAAGTACATATAAGGGTGATAAAATGATGAATTGACTCACAAACGGAGGAAAAACTTTAATGTAACTTGAATGTGGAGCCTGTAATTGTCTATCTCTAATTAACATTAAAACATGACAACATGCCTAATTGAAAATATACTCCTGCTTGAATTTATTATACTTGCATTTAGCACTATATTCATGTCTAATTTCATCAAACAAATTAATACAGGAAGATGCTTGAAGTCATAGTATGATCCCATTATATTTTTTATGTTTTTTTATATTTAGTTAATTTATCTTTTAGTTCTGTTGGACAGACTAGTGCTTTTCATGCTATTCGTCTACATAATATCTTATCATTAATCACAAATATAGGGGGAGTAGCTAATGCATGAAAACTAAAAATCTAAATTTTCAAAATGAAAGTCAAATGAAGGAATTGGGACTTAAGCACTAACTTGGCTGTAGGACACATGAGGTTCTTCAATTTAAATCATTTCTTGCACAAGTTGCCATGTAAACAAAGTCAATAAGGTCCAAAAGTAACATATGAGTCTAACATTTTGATAGAATCATACAAACAAAATATGGACTTCAGAAGAAGCTACAGTGTATTTTTCTTAATCAGTAAATGCTATAGTGCGAAACTTAAACAAAAAAATATGACCATCCGTAGATTGGTAACCTATGGATGTGGTGATATTATAAAGTATAATACATTTCCATAGGTTGGTAACCTATGGAAAATCAAATTATACTTCATAAAAATTAGTTCTCAATTCTAGTCATTCATAGATAATCTACGGAAGAACTAAAATGCGGAATCAATAAAATTGGTAATAACTATTGGGGGTCCAACCTCATTTAATAAATGAAACTAATAAGTCTGAGGGAGTATAAATGATATTTTGACTTTTCATTTCTATTCACTTTTACAGAACATCTTTTTTAACCTACAAAATATTCAGATAAACCCTTGTCCGCCTACATTCAAAAATTACCAATAACCAATAAACATTACATGATTCTTAAACTCTGTTCATTACAAGTTCAATAATATCAAGGTAAAACATATCATAAACAACAAAATCAACATTTTGATTCGTGTGTATCAGTAAAACTATTTATATTCTCATGTCTATAATGTCATTTTTGACCTATCTTTTCTTTCTTCTATGCAGATGGTAAACAGATTTGCTTAAGAACACAAAGTGTGTGCCTTTCTAAATGCCGACGACCCAATATTTGAAGGGTGTCAAGAAATCATTCGATATTTAAGATGGTCAAGGTTGTTCTATGTGCTAACAATTGATCCAGTTGTTTATCAATCGCACATTGTCGAATTCTAGAACTTTGCTAAAATAGAAGAGGAGAGCATGAAGTGATGTATACAAATATTAGGAATGCACGACTTAGAATAGATAAACAGAGTATAAGGAGAAATCTTGAGTTGGGAGAACAAGAGATAGGTCACCCTAATGTCTTTGAACATGAGTATATTGAGAAGATATTCAATTTGATGGGTTATGATGGTGACTATGAAAGAGGAGAGATTAAGAAGGGGAGATTGTGCAAATCTTACCAGTTCCTATGTCACACTTACCTTAAGTGCATCTCAAACAAGAAATCCAGATTAGATAGATTCTCAAGGCACATTTCTTCAGGAATCATAGGAATCTTCGAAGGAAGAACTTATAACTACTCAAAGTACATCCTTGGATGTCTGTGTGACCAAATTAGAGTTCAAAAGGCTGACAAGATATTCATGTTTCCAAAGTTCATCAAACTGATCATTAATGCTAAATTGCCTGGGATAGAAAGAGTAGGTGATGTCTTTGTACAAGCTCACTTAGGAAGATCTGTATTAAACAAGATCAGTGGAAAGTTTGAAGGTGAAGATATGCCTATGTCTTCACATGTGGCTAATCCAAATGCCAATATTCCACAAAAGTTGGTGTATGAAGATCAACAAGACAATTCTCCTACTTCTACTGAACAATCTTCTCACTCTCCTCTTCAATCACCCATACACCACCATCATCAATCTCCACAAGTTCAATCACCTTCCAGTGAAAACATGCAGCCCATCTCTCCAAATCACCCACAATCACCAATTCATCCTCAATCTTTATCACCACAAATTCAAACACCTGCAAGTGATATCACTTTGCCGATTTCCCTATTTATTCTTAAGAATCAGTCCATTATGTTGAAACTGAACTAGTGTCACAAGCAAGTACAGTTCCTTTATCAATCTCACAATCTGAAACACATGTGAACTCAAATGACACTACACCATTTCCACACACTGCTAATGTACAACTCCATCAACAACCTCATCAAGAACCTGCATTTTTGGCAGTTGAATCTAGCTCAAGCTCTGCAAGTATAGCTCCTACTAAAGTGATAAACCTTAAGGAAGGTGATAATATTAAGCATGTTGAGAATAATCAAGAAGGTGAAGGTGAAGCAAATTATGTTGATGTCATTGCTTACCATGAAGATGATTTGAGTGATGATGACATTCCTGTGAGCAAAAGTTATCTGGTGGTTGAGTACAACTAAGTCAAACAAAAGGTTGGAGAGGATAAGAGAATTGAAGGGAATGATAAAAGAGAAAGAGTAGCTGTTAAATAAACAAGAATCGTCACTAAAGAGGCTAAGAGAAGATGCTCAAACCAACAATGAAGTGATTGATGCATTACATTAACTAGTGAGAGAACTTAAAGATCTAGTGAAACTTAAAAAGATGAAAAGGAGAAGCTGCAAGTAGATTTAGAGAAAACCAACAACTGTTTGAGCAATCACTTAGAGATTTTGAAAGAAAAGATCAAGAAATTATTGAACTAAATATGAGACTCTGTGCTCTTGAATATAGTACTCCAACAACCAAAAAAAGAGAATATGCTGAAGCTTCAAAGCCCATCATACAATACAATAGAAAAAGAAAGTAATTGGAATCATTCAAAAAGGACGTGACTAAAATTAAAGATTCTCCCAAAAGATCAAAACCTATATCTCCAGAACACACTACTTCATTGGATGTGTCCACTTTGAAGCCTATAACACGTGCTAAAGAAGAGAGTGATGTAGAATGGGAAGAGCTGACAAAGATTGATTCCCCCAAAGAACAAGAAAATGAAAAGGATGATCAACTGATGACAACAAAAGACATTATGGAAGAAAAACCTCAATCACAATGTTCATGACATTGATCAATCATGGTTTCCCATATGACATGGTGGAGAAAATGAACATGACCGAAACGAAAGATATGCTGAAAGAATTTGAGCTTGCTAGATTCATGATCCCCAACTATAATTATGAAACCTTCATAACTTTTCAGTCCATTTAGAAAACAAAGAAGGAGCTAGGTCACTATGATATAGCTAAACTGAGCAAATACAATATGGCCCATAGGTTACAAGGTCATAATTACAAGATGCATGACCTGAAAGGGAGGTCAGTGGGAGAACTAAGAAGAATGATGGAACATGTTATGAAGGTGGAGTTAGAAACTGGAGTGAAATTCAAGACTAAAGCTCTAAATCCTACTTATGAACTTCAAGCCAAAACTCCTACTAAACTTGTGACTGTTGAAAGCAAAGATCAACATATATACAAAGAAAAGCTTATCAAGGAACCAAGAGAAGTGATTCCCGGCAAGGTATGACCATTAGGTACAATAATGAGAGAGATAACTGAGAAGAAATCAACTCTAATTGAACTATTTGATCATCTCAGAACTCCCAGTTCTGTTGAAGAAAACATGATGATGGCCTGAAAATATGATCCAGATTGGGATTGTGCAGTCATTAAGAGAACCTTAGGAAGGATTCAATACTTCCACTTAGTAGAAACATAACTGTCTCTCTCTAAGTGTGACATAAAGATCCCCAAATTTTAATCATCACCAAGTATCCTATTAACCCAAGAGCAAGAGATTTCTCAGTGGCAGTGGGTAAGTTGAAGAACAAATTCAAGGATGATGTATCGAAAGAAGCTAGAAGAGATGATGTTGAGTATAACAGAAGGAAAAAGAGTCAAAGAAGATCCAACTCCAACTCCTCCTTGGTTGATGATGAATTCTTGAGTAGGGTTGGATACTTAAATAGAAAAACAACAACCATTAAAAACATTGAAGGAAATCAATATACATTTCCTAATAACTGAATGAGGATAGGTTGAGAGATCAAAAGAGCTGGTGTTGTTAAGGAATGAAGAAAAAAAGAAAGCTAAAAGTATTAGAATTTTTGATCGTGTGGAAATCAGGCTTCTCCACCCAAGTTACACTTCATATCTTCATGATAAGTATTTCGCTAAGCTGACTGATGAAAAATCTTAGAATGACTTGTGTTTATATGTGCATCTTATCCAAGTTATTGAGAAATTGCATGCAAAAGCATATAAGAGAAGGAAGATTGAAGCATGGCAATTGATTGGGACAAAGGTATTAGAGGTGATTGAATTAGAATCTTTGAACAAGATGAACTAGAGATAGTTCACAACAACAATGTTTTGACAACTATCACCATAGAAGAGGATGTTTTGGGTTTAAGCTTTGATACATTAAGGATGATCTAAGAAATGGAAATAAAATACAAATATGATTATTAGAAGGTTGCAGTCTTCTACTTTAACAACAAAATGATTGCAAGAGTGAAAGAACTTTTAATTTTGAAGAACTGATTACAAGTATCTAAGGCTAAGGGGGAATATTGTTGGATCTAGTCTTGATAGGTCTAGATACATTATATAGGCTTAGAAATTTAATCAATAGTTTGTAATAAACTCTTGTACATCAGTTGCTTAATGTATGCTTTGAATATATAAGTAAACCCATATATATGTTGATGTATGTGTCATGGCAAGCTTGACATCATACTTAGTCAATTTTGAAAATTGACTAAGTGTATGAAACATCTACGGATGAACAACTTGTTCTTTTGTAGATAAGTTGTTGCAGATGAACAAGTTGTTACGGATGAACAACTTGTTGTGGATGAACAACATGCTGAGCAACACTCTTTGAAGAGTCTAGGTGAAGATTCCTACAAAAGACATAATTCCTACAGAAGACCAATTACCTACGGAAGACCAACACTTGTATATACTTGTTGGATCTAGAAAGGCTGGTGTAACACCCGGATTTTTGTTAAAAGAAAGAAATTTCATTTAACCTACGTTGAGGGGTTAAATATGTAAAAGGTACAAAATTAAATATTATTTTGTACAAAAGTAGCATGGCCATCCATGCCATGTAACTTTTCTCCTTTTTGAGTTCGCGTTAGATACAGAAAGAGTAGAAGAGTTCGGATTTTGAAGAGCAAGAAGGAGAAGCTCGAATTCAGGTGGCAAAACTCAATTGCATTCGGGTTTTGAAGAAGTTCATCCGAAAGTTGTCAAGGTGAGTTCTAGAACCCCCCCTTTTTACTTGTTTTAACTAATTTTGGGGCTAGAAATGCATGTATGTTCATTTTTATAAAAATGGGTTTACACTCGTATGTATGTGTAGGAATGTGTTTGCGGATGGGGTTTGATTTGGGTGTTTATATGGTTATGATTATGTTATGAATGCGTTTCTATGGCTTAGAATGCTAGTGTTAAGCTTAGAACATGTTAGATGATGGATTGGGGACTGAAAAATGTTGTTTAGTGTAAGTTGACTGCCCACGCACCTAAATAGTGGCCCAAGCGCCTAACAGTTGATAATTGCCTAAGTGCTCCAATGTGCCCAAAGTTCATGCGCCCAAATAGTATCATGTGCCTAAGAATAGGCTGAATTTGACTAAGTGTCAAGACATCCAGAAAGCCCATGCACCTACATAGTGCCCAAGCGCCTACAACGTTGCCCAGAATGACTAAGTGTTAGCCATACGCCCCAATAATGCCCATGCGCCTAAGTATTCACCAAGCGCCTGAAAGGCCATGCGCTTTTATTGTGCCCATGTGCCTAAGACTTTAGAATTATTTTCTGATTTTAGGGAAAATGTTAAGTGTAGGATTTGACTTGGGAGGTTCCCGGGGGTGATGAAAGTTGACTTTATGAGGTCATGTATGATGATGATGATTATGTGGTGTGGCATGCAAGATGATGTAAGGTGTATGATGATGCCTTGTACGATTATATTTATGTTCCTTGTTATGTATGTTTATTTTCCATGGCTTTGCATGGTATAGTTGTGAATGTAAATGGAAAATATTATGTAACATAAAGCAAAAGATAATGAAAAAAGGAACGTAATAAAAGAATGCATGCATTAATGAAAGTGAAGGTAAAGAAAGTCTTGCAAGCAAATGTACAAAGGTGCACGACTCTAAAATGTCATTAGCTCAACTGTGTATGGTTTAACTAACCCATAAGGATACACATAGGGGTCTAGTCTTTATGACTGGCCAGTTGTATAGTACATGGATGATAGTGGATACTTGCCTCGGTGCTGGTACCAGGCTATGTGTGTTATGTAAGTCATTTATGATCTTCGGCCTAGTACCCGCTTCGTGCATACATTTGGGGTGTAGTACATAAATGGGATCTATGTCACTTGCCCCATTGTAGGTGCCAGGCTATGTGCGTTATGGAAGTCATTTATGATCTTCGGCCCAGTACCCGCTTTATGTATACATTTGGGGTATAGCTGATGACACTGATCCGGAAAGAATGAAAGTAATGAATAGTAAAGGAAGATAATAAGGATATTATTTATGTGTACATATGATGTGTGATCATGTACGAAAGTATAGAATGGTTTTTGAAAGAAAGTAAAATATATTTTATTTTAAAACCTAAAACTCACTCAGCAACGTTGACTTTTATGTGTTTCCGGTTGGCAGGTAAATGTTGTTGAGGATGGTACGGGGCAACTACTTAACTTGTTTTGGATGGCATCCATTTTGTATAGCGATACTGTTTTTGCATTGTAATGCGAGCACATGATATTTTGTAACCGTTAACAATGTTGTATTATTTTGCAAAAGTGGTTATTTATATGAAATATGATGGTTGTTTAAAATGATTCTGCTACAAAGATTTAGTAAAGTTAATGTAAATCATATGTTTTTTTGTGTGATGATTGACCAGCTGTGAGCATCCCGAGAATCGGGCCTTACAAGTTGGTATCAGAGCCAAAATTTTAGTGAAACGGGTACATTTTCAAAAGAAACCTAAACTTAAATTGAAAATGGGATGAAAGGGAAGGGATGTGAGTCTGAGTAGTTGCGTGCCATTGGGTATTTTCTTAATAATTAACCGGTATTATGTGCGCATGTTCTTTGATCTGTGTGCCCTTAGTAGATTTAGATACTAATGTAGTCAGGATTGGAAATGCTTGGAGTATGAAGAGTAAAGTGGCTAATCATAACTGGCCATTGTAATTAGGGACTTACATCTTGACATAAACTGAGCTACTACCTTGAATGATCGTATTACTGTTTGAATCTTATAGTGTGTTAGAGGATGGCCGGTGGTAGATCGTCAACGGCTTCACAATGTGGAGGTTGTGGTGGATGTGGTGCTGGACCACGGGCCACAAGAGGAAGACCTCGAGCTGAAGAGGTGGTTCATGAAGAACCCGAGATCCCTCATCCAGAGCCTAGGGATGAGAGTGCTAACCAGAGAGCCTCTATAAAGGTGGTTGTTGTGGAGGAGGTGCACCAGGTCATGCAGACGATCCTACCATTTGTGGTGACCGAAGTGATCAAGGTTGTGAGGGAAGGAGAAAGAAAGGAAAGGAGTAGGCCTACGGGTGAAGGGGACAGCCCAAGATTGAGATGGTTGTCTCTACTGATGAAGAGGAAGAGGAAAAGCCTATGCCTGAGGCAGCATGAAGTTTTAACTACAGGGCATTTCAAAGGTGCAAGCCCCCTACCTTTGATCGTAATGGCACTGCTGCTACTACTCACTGGTGGGTGAGAGAGATAGAAGTTGTTCTCGACATCAGCGAGTGCCGAGAAGATCAGAAAGTGAAGTTTGCCACCCACTCATTCGTGGACTTGGCATTATGTTGGTGGGACATTATTGTCCATGATGAGGGTAGCAGGGGTATCGGGAGAATGAGATGGCCGGAGTTGAAGAAGTTGGTGATTGAGGAGTTTTGTCCTCATAGGGAGATGGACAAGGTTGAGAGGGAGTTCCTGTAGCTAGAGGTGGGAACAATGACCCATTAGCAATACCCCACAAAGTTTAATGAGATGGCATGGTTGGTGCCAGATCAGATGACGCCTCTATCACGAAAGATCAAGAGGTATATTCAAGGCTTGCCGACAGACATTCGCAAGCATCTGATTGATGCCCAGTCGAGTACGTTTAGGTCGGCGGTCGATCTGGTGGGGAGGCTGTACGATGAGCGTGAGGTGGTAGTGGTTGAGGTGAACAAGAAAGGTGCTGGTGAATGAAATTGAAATGCAAAGCGATTTGGACGTGGTAGGGCCGCTCCAAACAATAAAGGTGCATAGTTGGATGACCAACGTGTGGTCACATCTGGTACAGGGTCGAGGAGGTGTGCCAAGTATGGAAGGGAGCATGCTGGGGAATGTAGAGTGGGATCCAATGTTTGTTTTCGGTGTGGGAGAACCGGACATGTGGCAAAGAACAACAGGGTAAGGAGGTGTTATACTTGTGGCGAGGAGGGCCACATGAGTCGGGAATGTAAGAAGCCGAGGGCAGAGAGTTCCAGAGCAGGGAAGAAGAAGAAGGGACTGAGGGATAGAGGGCGAGCGCCAAAGCGTTCACGATGATACAGGAGGAGGCTAGGACGGACCCGATGTTGTCTCAGGTACGTTTCTAGTCAATCAAACTCTTGCTTCTGTGTTATTTGATTCTGGTGCTAGTAAAAGTTTCATTTCTGCTACTTTCTGTGCTAAATTGCCTGTTGGTAGTAGAAGTATAGATAAGCCCTTTAATGTAGAAACTATCATAGGTAAGTCTACCAGGATTTCTGAGATGATAGAAGGTGGTGACATAGAACTAGAAGGTCATAAGTTTTTTGTTAGACCATTCATGATGACCTTATGCGGCTTCGATGTAGTCCTAGGAATGGATTAGTTAGCAGACTATGAGACGAACATTGTGTGTCGCAAGAAGATGATTCGATTGATAGCGCCTGACAGGAGTTCGGTGACGGTCTATGGTGATCGGGTCACTATGATTCCGAAAGTGATTTCGATGGCGGTGGCGGGAAAGTGCATGAGGCGTGGAAGTGGTGCCTACTTGGTCTACGTAAAGGATGTGGATACGCCAACACCACAACTGTTCGATGTACCTGTTATGTGTGACTTTCCGGGCGTGTTCCCAGAAGACTTACCAGGTGTGCCACCGGACCATGAAATCAAGTTCCAGATTGATTTGATACTGGGTGCCCAACCTGTTGCTGAGGCACCATATCAGTTGCCTCTGACCAAGATAAAGGAACTGATGGAGCAATTGCAGGAGTTGCTCAATAAGGGGTTCATTAAACCGAGTATCTCACCATGGGGGTGCTTTGGTCCTATTTGTGAAGAAGAAAGACGGTAGTATGAGGATGTGCATAGACTACCGCGAGCTAAACAAGTTGAAGGTGAAGAATCGGTACCCGTTACCGAGAACTGATGATTTGTTTGATTAGCTCCAAGGTGTCAGTTGGTTCTTGAGGATAGATCTTCGATCTGGTTATCATCAGCTGAAGGTGAAGGAGCAAGATATTCCTAAAACAACTTTTCGCATGCGTTATGGACACTACGAGTTCCTCGTTATGTCTTTTGGTTTAACCAATGTGCCAGACTGCTTTTATGGACTTAATGAATCGGGTGTGTCGGCCGACGTTGGATAAATCAATGATTGTGTTTATTGATGATATCCTTATTTATTCGAAAAATAAGGAGGAGCATGTCGGTCACATACGAGAGGTGTTGGAGACGCTAAGAAAGGAAAATTTGTATGCTAAATTCTCCAAGTGCGTGTTCTAGTTATGCAAAGTGCAGTTCTTGGGTCACGTGGTGAATCCCGAGGGGATTTTGGTAGACCCGGAAAAGGTGGAGGCGATGATGCAATGGAAGTCTTCAAAGACGCCAACCGAGATTCGTAGTTTCTTGGGTTTGGCAGACTATTACAGAAGATTTATCCAAGACTTCTCCAATATAGCTCATCCATTGACTAAGTTGACTCGTAAGGATGTGAAGTTTGTGTGGGGACAAGATCAAGAGAAGGCATTTAAGGAGTTAAAGGCAAGGTTGACTCAAGCTCTTATCTTGTCATTACCTAATGGAAGAGAAGATTTGGTGGTTTATTCAGATGCTTCTTACTTGGGGTTAGGATGTGTCTTGATGTAGCGAGGAAAGGTTATAGCCTACGCATCCCGACAGTTGAAAGTTCATGAGGTTGATTATCCTACTCCTGACTTGGGGCTAGTAGTTGTGGTCTTTGCATTAAAGATTTGGAGGTACTACCTATATGGGAAAAAGTGCACCCTATTCACTGACCACAAGAGCTTGAAGTACTTCTTTGAGCAAAAATACTTGAACATGAGACAGAGGAGATGGTTGGAGCTCATAAAGGATTATGATTACGAGATACATTACCAACAGGCAAGGCCAACATGGTGGCAGATGCCCTTAGCCGAAAGGAGAGACCCGAGCCGATTCGGGTGAAGGCTTACCATTTGATCATGACCTCTGATGTGATGAAGTAGGTCAAGGAGTTTCAAGATGAGGCATTGAAAGAAGATCATCTTAACTCTGAAAGGATGAGATGTCTAGTCGTGGAGTTGGGTGAAAACACTCTCGGTGTTAGAACCCGATTCAAACGAATGTGGATTCCTTGTTACGGGGATTTACGTGGGAGGATTATAGACGAAGCTCATAAGACTCGATACTCCATTCATCCTGGTGCTACAAAGATGTATCAAGATATGAAGAAAGATTATCGGTGGCTAGGTATGAAGCATGACACAGTGGAGTACGTGGGTAAGTGCCTTACTTGCTTGCAAGTGAAGGCGGAGCATCAGAAGCCATACGGGAAGATCCAACCTTTGGACATACCTGAGTGGAAGTGGGAGCATATCACCATGGACTTTATTACAAAGCTACCGCATACCACGCGAGGGTATGATGCCATATGGGTGAAAGTTGATCGTCTAATGAAGAGTGCTCACTTCCTACCAATCTGTGAGACATATTCATCTGAGAGGTTTGCGGATTTGTTCATCAAGGAGATATTAACTCGTCATGATGTGCCGGTGTCCATTGTGTCCGACCGTGACACCCGGTTTACATCTATGTTTTGGAAGAGGTTCCATGATGCGATGGGGACAAGATTACATATCAGCACGGCTTATCATCCTTAGATGGATGGTCAGTCAGAAAGGATGATTCAGACGCTAGAAGATATGCTTCGGGCATGCATCATTGATTTTTGAGGAAGTTGGGATGACCACTTGCCGTTAGCTGAGTTCTCATATAACAACAGTTATCATGCTAGTATAGGTATGCCCCCTTATCAGATGCTATATGGTAGGAGATGTAGAACACCCATTTCGTGGGTGGATATTGGTCAGAAAGAGTTAGGGAGTATAGAGGTGATCGAGGCAGTTGGATCTTATATGCCCAAGACACATACAAGATTGATGTGGTTAGTACGTTATGATCCAAGTCGGGTCATACCCAATAACAAGCTATACAAACACCAATACATATTTATTTGATGATGAGATCATACAAATAAATAATGACACCTATTTAGAAAATGGGTTTTCTAAAACATTACTTTTGTGAAAGAACAACATTATATGGATAATTTGTTCATGAGAAATTATTTGTTTTATTATTTAAGTTGGTTAAATAATAACAAATAAAAGT
>BJCM01146336.1:0-37205 GCA_018326385.1 Flaveria bidentis
ATGAACACCCATGCGAATGAACACCCAATCATGGGAATAGACCTCATACGGATGAACACCCATATGAATGACCTCATGCGGATGAAACTAATGCAGATGAGCACAAGTGGGACCACTTTATTCCTCAATATCTTCTCTTTACGGTCAATTATCGCCACTGGTTGTTCCACATAGTTGAGCCATACATCTACCTCGATGTCTTCCAGTGGTACTATATATCTTCGTCTGTCAAGCATTTCCTCATATGAGATACGTGGACTGTCGGATGAATTCCACTTAACTCATCTGGTAACTCCAATATATAGGCCACCTCTCCTACTCTAGCAATGATTCGGAAAGGCCCTATGTACCTTGGGCACAGCTTGCCCCACTTTCTGAACCAAATGATACCCTTCCAAGGTGAGACTTTCAACATGACTCTATCACCCACCTAGAAATCAGTTGGTCTATGGAGTTTATTAGCATACGACTTTTGTCTATCTTTGGCTGCCTTCATGAAGGCCTTGATCCTTTCTAGTTTCTCGGTCGTAGCCTCTACCACTTCGATGCTCCCTAACTCTTTATGACCAATATCACCCCAACACACAGGTGTTATACAACTCTTGTCGTATAGCATCTCATAAGGAGGCATACCAATACTGGCATGATAATTATTGTTATATGAGAACTCAGCTAACACTAAGTGGTCATCCCAACTTCCTCCGAAATCATTGACGCATGCCCGGAGCATATCCTCCAACGTCTGAATGGTCCTTTCGGACAGACAATCTGTCTGAGAATGATAAGCCGTGCTGATATGTAATCTCGTCCCCATCGCATCATGAAATTTCTTCCAAACCTTTGATGTAAACCGGGTGTCACGATCAGACACAATAGACACCAGCACACTGTGACGAGTTACAATCTCCTTAATGAAAAGATCAGCCAACCTTTCGGATGAATATGTCTCGTGGATCGGTAGGAAATGAGCACTCTTTGTCAAACGATCAACGATCACCCATATGGCATCATACCCTTTTATGATATGCGGTAGCTTCGTAATAAAATCCATGGTGATTTGCTCCCACTTCCACTACGGTATATCCAACAGTTGGATCTTCCCGTACGGCTTTTGGTGCTCGGCCTTCACTTGTAAACAAGTAAGGCATTTACTCACATACTCCACCACATCACGCTTCATACCCGGCCACCAATAATCTTTCTTCATGTCTTGGTACATCTTTGTAGCATCGGGATGAATAGAGTACCGAGTCTTATGAGCTTCATCAATAATCTTCATGCGTAGATCCCAAAATCGAGGAATCCAGATCTGACCGAATCGGGTCTTAACACCAAGTGTGTTTTCACCCAATTCCACGACCAGACCTCTCATTCTTTCAGAGTTAAGATGATCTTCTTTCAATGCCTCATCCTGAAACTCCTTAACTTGCTTCATCATATCCGAGGTCATGATCAACTAGTAAGCTTTCACACGAATCAGCTAGGGTCTCTCCTTTCGGCTAAGGGCATCCACCACAACGTTGGCTTTCCCCGGATGGTAATGGATCTCGTAATCATAGTCTTTTATGAGCTCCAACCATCTCCTTTGTCTCATGTTCAGATCCTTCTGCTCGAATAAGTACTTCAAGCTCTTGTGGTCAGTGAATATGGTGCACTTTGTACCGTATAGGTAGTGCCTCCATATCTTTAATGTGAAGACCACAACTGCTAACTCCAAGTCAGGAGTAGGGTAATTAACCTCATGAACCTTCAACTGTCGGGATGCATAGGCTATAACTTTCCCCTCTACAATAACACACACCCCAACCGTGAGTAGGAAGGATCAGAATAAACCACCAGATCTTCACTTTCATCGGGTAATGACAGAACAGAAGCTTAAGTCAACCTCGCCTTTAACTCCTCGAACACCTTCTCTTGAACTTGACCCCATACAAACTTTACATCTTTCTGGTTCAACTTGGTTAGTGGAGAAGCGATCTTAGAGAAGTCTTGAAAGAATCTTCTGTAATAGCGCACCAAATCCAAGAAACTACGAATCTCGGATGGTGTCTTTGGAGACTTCCATTGCATCATTGCCTCCACCTTTGCCGGGTCCACTATAATCCTGTCAGGATTAACCACATGACCCAAGAACTAGACCTCGCACAACCAGAATTTGCACTTGGAGAACTTTAGCATACAACTTCACCCTTCTCAACGTCTCTAACACCTCTCGAATGTGACCGGCATGCTCATCCTCACTCTTCGAATAAATCAAGATATCATCAATAAACACAATCACTGATTTATCCAACATCGGCCGACACACTCGATTCATCAGATCCACAAACGCAGATGGTGCGTTGGTCAACCCAAATGACATAACGAGGAACTCGTAGTGACCATAACACATGCGAAAAGCTGTTTAGGAATTACCTGCTCTTTCACCTTTAGCTGATGGTAGCCAGATCGAAGATCTATCCTTGAAACCTAACTAGCACCTTGAAGTTGATCAAACAAATCATCAATTCTTGGTAACGGGTACCGATTCTTTACTGTCAACTTATTCAGCTCACAGTAGTCGATACACATCCTCATGCTACCATCTTTCTTCTTTACGAATAAGACTGGAGCACCCCAAGGAGAGATACTCAGTCTAATAAACCCCTTATCAAGCAGCTCTTGTAATTGCTCCATCAAATCTTTCATCTTAGTCGGAGCCAACCGATACGGTGCCTTGGCAACAGATTGGGCACCTGGTATCAAATCAATCTGAAACTCGATCATTGGTCAGGTGGCACTCCTAGTAAGTCTTCTGGGAACACGTCCGGAAAGTCACACACAACCGGTACATCAGACAGTTATGGTGTTGGTGTTTCCACATCCTTCACATAGGCCAGTAGGCGATACATCCACGCCTCATGCACTTTCCCACCACCGCCATTGAGATCACTTTTGGGATTTCCGTGACTCGATCACCATAAACCGTCACCATACTCCCGTCAGGCGCTTTTAACCGAATCATCTTCTTGTGACACACAATGTTTTCCTCGTAGTCCGCTAACCAATACATCCCAAGAACTGCATCGAAACCACCTAAGGTCATCACGAATGGTCTAACAGGAAAATTGTGACCTTCTAGTTCCACGTCACAACCTTCTATCATCTCAGAAATCCTAGCAGACTTACCTATGGCAGTTTCTACATCAAAGGGCGCATCTACACTCCTACTACTAACATGCAGTTTAGCACATAAAGCAGCAGAAATAAAACTTTTTTAGCACCAGAATCGAATAACATAGAAGCTAAAGTTTGGTTGACTAGAAACGTACCTGACACAACATCATGGTCCGTCCTAGTCTCTTCCTGCGTCATCGTAAACGCTCTAGCGCTCGCCCTCGGTCCTTCTCCTCTAGACTTCTTTACTCCCGAACCCTTAGCCCTCGCCTTCTTGCAATCCCAGCTCATGTGGCCTTCCTCACCACAAGAATAACACCTTCTCACATCACATTTCTTCGCCACATGTTCAGTTCTTCCACAACGGAAAAAGACATTGGTTCCCAATCTACATTCCCTGGTGTGTTCTCGTCCATACTTGACACACCTTCTCAACCCTACACCGAATGTGACCACACGCTGGTCATCCACCAGTGCACCTTTGTTAATTGCTGTGGCCCCGCCACGTACAAACCGCTTTCTGTTCCAATTTCGATCTCCACCACTCTTCATACTACATTCAGCCACCACAACCATTCTTTCATCATACAACCTTCCCGCCAAATCAACCTCCGACCTCAATGTACTCGGTCGGGCAACAATCATGTTCCTACGGACATCCGTCGGCAAACCCTGGATATACCTCTTAATCTTTCGTGACAAAGGCGTCACTTGATCCAGCACCAACGTGCCATCTCATTAAAATGCGTGGTGTATTGTTGATGTGTCATTGTTCCCGCCTCCAGCTGTAGGAACTCGCTTTCCACCTTATCCATTTCCCGGTGAGGACAGAACTCCTCAATTACCAGCTTCTTTAACTCAAACCACCTCATTCTCCCAATTGCTCGACTACACTCGGCTTGGACAATATTGTCCCACCAGCATAGAGCCAAGTCCACAAATGAGCGGGCAGCAAACTTCACCTTCTGGTCTTCTCGGCACTCGCTGATATCAAGTATCGCCTCCATTTCTCGCACCCATCGGTGAGCGGCAGCAGCAGTGCCATTACCATCAAAAGTAGGGGGCTTGCATCATTGAAATGCCCCGTAGTTACAGCCTCGTGCCGCCTCCGGCGCAGGCTCTTCTTACTCTTCTTCATCATCAAAGAGAACCGTTTCAGTCTCCGGTCGCTCCCGTCCTCCCGAGGACCTATTCATCTCTTTCCTTTCTCCTTCCCTTACAACCCTTATTACTTCAGTCACCACAGACGGTAGGATCGTCTACATGACCTGATAAACTTCTTCCACAACAGCCTCCTTCACTGAGGCTCTCAGGTTGGCGCTCTTATCACCGCCCTCAGGATAAGGGGTCTCGGGTTCTTCATGAACCACATTTTCGGCTCTAGGACTTCCTCTCGTAGCCCATGGCTTAGCACCACGACTTCCACCACGTGAAGCTTTTGATGATCTACCACCGGCCATCCTCTAACACACCCACTTAGATATTCAAACAGCAACACGGTCTTTCAAGGGAACAACTTAGTTTATGTCAAGTATAGTAAGTCTCTAATTATAGTGGCCAGTTGTGATTAGCCACTTACTTTACTCTTCATACCCCAAGCATCACCTATCCTGACTACATTAGTATTTAAATCTACAAACAACACGTAAACCACATAACATGCGCACGTAATACCGGTTAACCTTACAAAAATACCTGATGGCACACAGCTACTTAGACTGGCATCCCTTCCCTTTTCGTCCCATTTTCAGTTTAAATTAAGATTTATTTTGAAAATTTACCCATTTTACTTAAACTTTGGCTTTAATACCAACTTGTAAGGCCCCGTTCCTGTGACGCTTACAGCTGATCAATCACCGCACATAAAACATATATTTTCATTAACTTAAAGAAAACATTAACAAACATTTCATTCCATTATAAAAGATTTTGAAAAATAATACATTGTTATCGAATAACAAAATACTTTTGAATTACATCATAAAAGCATTATAAAAATGGATGCCATCCAAAATGAGCCAAGTAGCCACCCCATGTCATTCCTCAACAACCTTTACCTGCCAACTGGAAACAAATAAAAGTCAGTGTTGTTGAGTGAGTTCTAGTTTGAAAATAAAAACATACTTTACTTTCTTTCAAATCATACTATACTGTTGTACATGATCACACATCGTACGTACACATAGATAATATCATTATTATCTCCCTTTACTGTACATCATATTATTTCTGTAACTCTTTTTTCTCTATCAATTTCTTTCTGTATCACTTTCTTTAACACTATCCGAATCAGTGTCATCAGCTATACCCCAAACAAATAGGGCACTGGGCCAAAGTTCATAATGGAGTTCCATACCGCACATAGCCTTGCACCAGCACCAGGGTAAGCGACAAAGATCCCAACTGTATACTACACCTCCAACATTATGCATAACTTGGGTACTGGGCCGAAGATCATAAATGACTTCCAACCGCACATAGCCTGACACCTGCACCGAGGTGAGTAATCACTATAAATCAACTATGTACTACACCCCCAACATTATGCATAACTCGGGTACTGGGTCGAAGATTATAAATGACTTCCATACCGCACATAGCCTGACACTAGCCCCAAGGTGAGTAATCACTATAAACCATGTACCAAATCATTGGTCAGTCACAAAAACTGGACCCCTGCATGTATCCTTAAGGGTTAGATAAACCATACGCAGATGAGCTTACGATATTTTAGAGTCGTGCACCTCTGTACATATTGCTTGCAAGCCTTTCTATGCTTTCTCTTTCATTAATGAATGCACTCTATCATTATGTTCCTCTTTTCATTATCTTCCACTTTACGTTACATAATACTTTTCATTTCAATCAGTAATCATTCAACGTAAATCCACGGGAAAAATAATCATACATAATAAGGAACATAAACATACAACATCACCATACAGGGCATCATCTTACATACATAACATACATCATACATACCATCATGCATAAGCATCAATCATACATCATCAAATCATATCATACATCATCATACTATGCCCTTCACATCATCATTAACTTCAAAAAGTCAACTTACTATTCCCTCGGGAACATCCAAAGTCAAAGCCTACATCTACACTTTTCCCCCGAAAATCAGAAAGTATTCTAAGTCTTCATCCGCATTTCTTATTGTTCATCCACGTTTCTTATTGTTCATCCGCATTTCTTATTGTTCATCCGCATTTCTTAATGTTCATCCGCATTTATTATTGTTTATCCGCTTTTCTTATTGTTCATCCGCATTTCTTATTGTTCATCCACGTTTCTTATTGTTCATCCGCATTTCTTATTGTTCATCCGCATTTCTTATTGTTCATCCGCATTTCTTATTGTTCATTTGCATTTCTTATTGTTCATCCGCTTTTCTTATTGTTCATCCGCATTTCTTATTGTTCATCCGCATTTCTTATTGTTCATCCGCATTTCTTATTCTTCATCCACATTTCTTATTGTTCATCCACATTTCTTATTTTTCATCTGCATTTCTTATTGTTTATCCGCATTTCTTATTGTTCATCTGCACTAGGAACACTTAAGCAGTTATTTATGGTTGGGCGTATGAGCTACTGTTTGGGCGCATGAGTAGCCTAGGACACACTTAACATCATAATTCGGTCCCCAAACACCATCTATCGTGTTCTAAGCTTAAATCTTACATTCTAAGCCATAGAAACACAACCATAACAACATCAAACACATAATAGCCCAAAATCAAACCCCACCCGCAACATAGACACATACATACATACGGGTATAAAACCAAACTTTATAAAAATATTCATACATGCATTTCCAGCCCCAAAATATTTAAAAACATGTAAACAGGGGGTTCTAGAACTCACCTTTGCAGCTCTTTGGGTAAGACTTTTTCAAACCCGTTTGCAAATCGAGTTCAAACACCTAAAACCCACCAAACACACACTCAAACAACTTATAACACGTATAAGCAAATGCCCGAGGCCTAAACCGGTTAAGAACACCATAAACACATGAACTCTTACCTTGAATTCACACTTCCTGCTCTTGTTCTTCTTAAAACCAAGAGTTTTCAGCTCTCCTTTCTCTCTCTAAAGAAAATTCCGAATGTTGAGTGTGAAGAGAGAGTAATGGGCGGCCATGCCACCTTTATCACCAACTTTTAAACCTTTTTGTCATTTTTACACTTTTTACACCTTAACTTGGGTAATATATCTTTTCTTTCTGTTTCTTCACTTTATTCTTTTGCTTCGGGTAAAATATCAACTTACGCGTTTAGTTTTATTTATATATTTAAGCTTTTTCAATGTATTTAATTTGGAATCTATAATACTTTGAAAGAGTTTAAAGTTTTTATTAGTATCTATATATTAATTATCACCAACATTCATGCTTGTCGGTTGTACCATGTATAAAAAGGGAAATTACATCAAATCACAGATGCATGAAATATAATGCACCGATGCATGAAATATTATGCATAAAATTTTGCAATGCATGAAGTGAATTTAATTAATTAGAACTTGATTGAAATTCATTTATAATATGCATAATTATAACTAAGTTAGGCCATGTATTGACATGAAATTGCCAGTTCTCACATATGTACGTTAGCTTATGTAGTATCTACATGATGTTAATCAGTCTACTTATCTAGTTTATATTTATTTATGGTCTATTTTGTTTCACGTATTGCTGAAGTAAAAAAAACTCACTAATTATTGTTATAACAATATAAGATGTCTCTTATCACTCTCCCCTAATATATAGACTATTGATCAATTATATTGATTTTTTTATTTGACCACATAGGTCCTCAAGACAAATTTGAATCGAGAACAACTAGTTTACGTTGAATATGAAGAACTAATGATACAAAATAATTGAAGAGAACATTAACTTATGACACAATAGTATAAAACATATTTTTAGAGGTGGTTAAATTAGTTTATTAAAGAAGAGGGTTTACCCCCATTAACCCCTTATAAAGGGTTACATGTGTTTTCTAATATATCATTTGTTTTAGCTTAATCTTTGATCCCTACAACATTAGCTCTTTACTAAAACATCTTAGGCACACCTAATCAAAATTCACCATCTAGCAACATCAAATGGAACATGTGACATCCGTAACCAAAGTAGGTGTATTGACCATTGACTTTGACCGTTGACTTTGACTTTGACTTTTTGACTTTGACTCTTTAACTTTGACTTTTTGACTTTGAATCTTTAACTTTGACTTGGTCTGAATAAAGTTTTGACTTGAAATTCGATCTAATTATGACATGATATGAGATTACTACATTAGACATGTGTATACATGCTAAGTTCTAGAACTTTGTATTATGGACTTAATATGTTTTAGTGGGCCTTGGACATGGTGGCAATGGACGTTCACCGAATTAGAACGATGGTTGCGTGCTTAGAATTGGATTAAAGACTTAAAAATGTAAATATATACATCTTACGTTAAGAACGCAACACAAGTTAGACATTAGTGGCCTTTGCCTAAAGCCTACTAAATAGATATACTTTAATTTAAAAATACATAAATTAAAATATTTATATAGCATATAGTAGTCCGTTAGAATCATATTAACAATGAGTATTTAAAAATGTCAAAATTGGACGACATGTGTATCGGGACAAGACGAAATGGACAAAGGGCCCGGGAGGCCCATCTAAGACCCCTTTGGACAAATCCTTATATAAGGGGGTGGGGGAGTTCTCTAAGTTTTCTCTGGAGAAAAACCTAGCCACTGTCATACTGCTTCTTATTGATCTACCATCATCAACATCGAGTTTGGTGATTTTTCTTCATTAAGATTGGATTTTAGTCAAGTCTTGATCATCTATATTTTTACCAGTAAGAAAATAATTTATTTCGATGATTTTAGTCTCTATTGTTCATGTTCTTGATGATTTTTATCATCAGACATCTAAATCATGATCTAATAATCTTGTGTTCTTGGTTTTGGGTATTGGATCGTGACAATCTAGTTGTTTCGGGTATTGGAACTTTGAAATGGTATAACCCTAATTCTCAATCTTTGTATATATTCTTTGAATCTATCAAAATTGGATTGTATTCTTGTGTGAACTGACTTATATATAAATCTTGGTCTATTAAATTATTTTTAAAATTATTAATTTTGTTTCTTGAATGAATGGATGTGTTGAGCAATCAAAACAACGGAACGGTTAAGTAATGTTGCGAACCGAAGACTAAAATCCAACTAACTGACTCGGATTGAAAATTGGAATGATCCAAGTTCTTAATTAAGGTTTTGGCGAGTTAGAACATGAAATTAAATTTCTTTAAGTATTCGGGTCATTAAGGGTCAAATATGGAGGTTTGAGATACGAAGGAACAAGACTAATAAACTAGATAGTTTGCTGTCAGAAAAATAGGATGTTTTATTCAGGTCATATCTTGATCATAATAAGTCCAAATGGGTCAAATTATTCATCTAAAAACAAGCTCAATGAGTCCTCTATCAAACCCATGTGTTCTTGTGTCTTTTTGACATCTTTTGGTCCACCAAACACGTCACACAAAACTGAAGGGAAAAATTGTCGAATCTGGGCAACAGGTTGGTCTGTGTTCGTCGAGTCATATCTTGATCATATTTTATCCAATTGAGATTATTCTTTTTCATGCTGAATATTTTTCTAAAATTAAAAATAAGTATTTGAAACTAAATAATCATATGGAGATAAGTTTTATGCTTAAAAGTGATTAAATACTTTTAAAAGAATAAGATAATAATATCTTTATGCCATGGACAAGTTGATATGCATCAACGGACATTAATAAAGTAATATAAAGCGACAACTAAAACCCAAAACGTGACAAAATTTAAAGTTTAAATCTAAATTTGGACTTTTTCTTCTAGTAACTCATGTCTTCAAGAAACTAAGAACTGTGATGGACATTAAGGACTAGGCTACAAGCATTACAACCATATTGGTCATACCTTTTCTTCTTTAGTTATCCTTTTCATGATTTTGTACTTTTAATGCTTGCTTTGCGTGTTGAGGAATTTGGACTATACTATTTCGAGGTGAGTTTCACGGCCCCTTTTTGATATGTTTACTTAGGAGAAAAGCATGCTTATGATTTTGGGCTATGTCATGTCTTTTAGACTATTTTAGGATAATGTATGTGGTTTGGGTCATGGGTTAAGTCTAGATGTTCTTTCATGAGTGTGTACTTGGACTTGGACTTGTTATTATGACTTGGACGTCATGGAAGGTATTGTTAGTACTAACGGGTTGACACCCCACCCATGTCTCCTTTATACTATTTGAGACTAACTTGGCCTAGGCTTGCCCTTGATTGAATGTAATCTAGGTAATTGGACTTGGACTGATTTTAGACTTGTGTTGACATCTATGACTGTTATGTACTCTTACTCAATATAATCCGGGTAATTGGACTTGGATTGAATTTAAAGTTGTGTTGATATCTATGACTGCTATGTACTCTTACCCACATACGACTTATGTACATGTTATACATGACAAACTGTTTGTACTTATAAACCTATGAACTCACCAATGTTTATTGACTTTATAGAGCATGTCTTTTCAAGTAATGAGGCTTAGAGTGTGGCTTAGGACTCTAGACAAGACCGATCCATTAGGAGTAATAGACTTTTTATGAGACTATTAGACTTGTTTGGATGGTTTGATTATTGGATTATAAATGTTGGTTTGTATTTGCGATTGTTTTGTACTTGTGTTTGTTTGTTCTTGAATGGAAAATTGGACTATTTATGTGTTTATGGGATGACGATTTGGGATTGACATGACTTGGTAGGTGTTCTTATGTGTCGAGTGACGTCATGACCATTTACGAAGAATGCCTTTAGTGATTCTCTTGGACCCCCAATGTGTTATGATGATCCTGTTGGTCGTATAATCGTGTTTCTGCTTCTAGCGAGGGTGTGACATATTGGTATCAAAGCCATCGGTTATAGAGAATTGGGTGGACTATTTGACCTAGACTATAACCTAACTACCCGCATGTAGTATGCATCATAGGATTGTGTGTGTACTATTATACATGTGAATATTCTATGTACATTATTTGTTGGGTTGTGTAGCCTACCTTATGTGTCATATGTGATCTTCTTATTTGGAAATTTTTGGTTGTTGTATCATTTGTGTGTGTCTTAAGAAAGCATTAGGTAAGGACGTCCTCTCATTATGCACTTGACTATTATGTGGTCTGGATTGATATGTTCGGCTATAAGGATTTTAAATGACATAAGTTGTTAAGCCAACATTATTATATGCGTCAGCTGGTGATACCTATGTTGTGAGTTGAATCTTGGGAGATAAACACACTAGCTGACATGGCCCAACAAACAAGAACCATGGCGTACTCAAGTCAGATGACTGTTTTATTGGATTTTGGACTATACTAAATGCTCTTTTGACTGTTCCTTACCTAAGTGAATGCTTTCTTAATTGATTCCTCTTTTTAAATTTGGTTATGTAACATTTGGTTGGTGACCATATTCTTGATTCCCCAATCATGGATAACACTTTGTACATCACAAGATGCATTGACTCTGACAGAAGGAGCTAGGGGTGACCATGCAAAGAAAATGACCATTACGGGTGCACATGTAATGGCAATTTGCAATGCAGGTGAAATATAGCAACCCTTTTATGAGATAATGTCATAGTTAGTACAGATCTTCCATTCTATACATGGGAGTTCCTATTCTTATGATAATCAATAATGTAGAAACATCTATCTCCTTTATCTTCTCATACTAGAAATCAATATTAAGTATTTATAGGAATCATACTGTAACATTTTAGCCCAGTATCTATAAGTAGTTGCTCCCTCTTTTGTTTCTGTGATCCTTCAAATTGACTATGTGTTTAAAATATACTTGGTCTTTGAAGAGTTGAAGTAGTGAGGTGAGACTCCCTGCATCTATGTTGCTTTGCTCATACTAATCTTAAGACTTGGGGCAATGGTTATTTGAACATTCGAGCATTACGTTTGATGGAATAAGTGGGTATCATGCAACTAGTTTAAGCGTCATTCTTGGTATATCTTTAGTGTGGTGGAAATGCTATGGGGAACCCTATATATAAACATCCTTGGTATACTAAGGATGTGCTTGAACTAGGCTATGTGATGATCCTTGCGGTTTGGAGTTGGACATTATGGAACTGATAATGTGGAAGGAAATGGTACTGGAGGCATGATTGGTTGTATGTACATGGAGTTCATGACGTGTAAGACAAAGTAGTACGACATGAAAATTAGAGCAATAGCCCTGACCCGTTGTATTGAGAAAATTAGAACAGATGTAGACATTGAGATTTGTGCTGAGAATCCAAAGGTAAATTGTGTTGTCTGTTCATTGGTGGGCAAAGACCTAACGTAGTAGAATGCCCAAACACTAGCTAGTGGTATGGAGGTTATAATGGCCATGACTTTGGATGAGCTTAAAGGATTGGTAACCAAGGAGTACTACCTTATGCATTAGATGGAAAAGTTAGATCTTGTGTCTTGGAATCTTGTAATGGTACGATGTGGTCATGACGCCCATACCTGCCAATTCGATAAGCTGGCAAAGCTGGTTCTACAATTATGACATGCAAATAAAAAAATGGGGTTCTACACCCACAACTGTTTAGAGTGCAATACTGAAGACACAGACTTTGGTCGACGAGATGGTACGTATTAGAGCTTGGAGAAAGCTAGCAAGATGAAGAATTATGTTAGGGAATCAGGTATGGTAGATGGTATTTAAATGGATTAGAAGAACAAGGTCGTGAAAGGATATGTGGCAGATCACATTATATCAGTTGATTAGGTTGAATGCTAGAAATCAAATAGGTCACCATCTACCAATGAAAGTGGAGACTACGGAAGAAGTAATTATTCTCATGAAGATTGATGTTTATGCTAAAGCTATTAGAATTCTAGCCATGGCAGTCTTAACTAAGATCTATCGAGGGCTAATTTATTGGAAAAAGAGAAAACATTTACAAGATTGTTTAGTGGAGCTAAATATTTCGATGAGTATAATCAAGTGTAACTACCTTGTTTTGTATTGACTCATCAACATACAAACATAATAAACTAAATGTAGATATTATAATATATGTTACATCATAACATCTCTTATTTATCACAATAGATTGGGAACATTTTCTTATGGATAACCTTAAAGTGATCGATATTCTAAATAAAATTACAATGCTTAGTCTCAAAACATACAAGTTCTACAATAGAATTGATAAAACATTTTATGGTCTAAGTACCAAAATTGGATAAGTCAAATATTAGGTACTACAATTATGATAGTCTTAGGCATTTTGCTATAATATATATACAAGAAAAGGTGAACTAAGTGCAAGATATGACTAACCTAACCTCTACAACTCAAATTGCACATATTGAACAAGTGGGTTAGCTCATGGTTCTTGTAAGGCTTGATTCTCAAGAAAATCATAGTTGGAATTTTACATCAGAATAATAATTCTTAAACTTATAACATCATTCATTCATTGTAGTGGAATTAAAACCTCATTACATAATCTTTGTCTTTAAAGAATATTATATTACATTAGTAAAACTAACATGCACTAAACAAAAACTATTAACTAGGACACCATTCTAAAGTAGAAACATGTAGCCTCATTCCATGTCCATGTATTTATTCATTCTTTACATGTCAAATTAAAATGCATACAAAAGTTAGTGTTACCGAGTGAGTTCTAGTTTATTCTTTAACGAAATAATTTAATTAAAATGTCAAAATATAACATAATATCTCATGTATCATTTAAACACTTAGTCATACCTTAAATTTGCATGTTAATTTAGCATTAATTGTCCCTATAGCTTTTACTATGACTTTAGCTTTATCTATCTTTTAGCAATAATTTAGTAAGTACTTTTCTTTACCCTTTTTATAGCTTTACTCTATCTTTATCTTTATGTTTGAGCTATTAAACTCCTTAATCTAGTAAGCTAGCAATACATTACAAAAATCTTATCAAGTTAGCATACACAAGGTAAAGCTTCTTTAGTGGGTGAGAATGTACAAGAAATATCTTCTATAGCAGGTGAGTGTACATGAGACACAAGTTCTTTAGTGGATGAAATACACAAGTCATACTCTATTAGATAGTGAAAATGCACCGAATGAATACTTCTTTAACATTGCTTGCAAGACTTTAAACATTATCATTTATATGTGAACTTTAGTATTTAGTGCCTCTTTATCTTTATTTACATTCACTGTCATCAACTATGTTATTATTTAACTCTAGTAATGACTCTACATTTAAGGTTCCGCTTGGTAATTGACCCAACTTATACTTATTATTATACTATCATTATCAATACTTTTGACTTTATGTTCCATGTTTTACTTCTCACATTATCACATTGTATACTTTTGCTTTACATAAGTATAAGTTAGGTAAGTAATGAAAAGGGAACCTTATTTGCATAGGCATTACTAGAGTCATGGTTTTTGATTAGGTATAAATAGTTATAAGAAAAGGTAGTTATATAAGCTTAAGGGTGAGATACAAAGGTATAACTACGGTTACGGATGAGAAAAATTAGTTACGGGGACTTTATTTTGGAATTAACTAAATTTAAGGAGGTATGCGGGAGTAACTCCATTTACGAAGGCTTCATTATGAATTCTTTCTAAGTTTTGTGAGTTAGAAAGGGCAAACGTCACTTGCGGAGACTTGAGCATTGTTTTAATAAGTATCGAGTGATACAGAGATCCATCCTTATTTAAATAGGTGTGGACTTAGTTATGGGACTTAAGGTTCACCTTTTTGTCTAAGTATTAGGATATATGGAGAGACACTTTATATACAAAGTCATCAACAAGATTTTTCTACTTTATCAGAAGTTAACGAATATGGAATCTAAGTTAAGAACTTACTACATTCACTAATCCTTTAAGTGAAGATAAATGAACAAGCAAGTCTTTCATAGTATTCACTTGATTTAATCAAAACTGAGTAGTGGCTTAACAAAGCTTGCCTCTACTATCCAAGTATGATGACTTTATACTATGAATTCTAAATAATAAGAATAAACTATTATATGGTCAGAATGTACACCAAGACAGATAATCAGCACATCAGAGTTAGGCGGCTTTAGTACTATGCTTTCTCCAAAAGGCAGAACACAACAGTCTTTGGTACAGACAGTCTTGTTTTGTTAACACTTAATCAGTAGCTCATGGAGTTCAATTCTAATCAATAGCATTCGATCAATAGCTTATCAGTTTCGTGCTAATTTTTAATTGTTCATCAAATGTTGATCGATAGTCACTCAGCATATGTGATTCAACAATTGATTCATCATTTGGTAAAAATTGGCAATCAGTATCCAATGCTAAATTCTTAAGTTTTAGGTAGTTTCATCCTCTTCATAGATCAAAATTTTTTATTTAGGATGATGCTACCAAAACTCCATCTTCATCACTCTAGCATCTTGATCAACGATAGTTCATAAATATATACTCTTTTATCTCTTGAGGGGTTTTCAAGAGGTAGATTGACCAAGTATTTCATGTTGTGCCGAGATAGTCTGAAGAAATCATATTTTCTACTTTGCCAGCACTCGCATATGTTAGATAGAAAGTATTGGTTGAGTAATTATAGCTCTAATATGTAATTGGGTCATGAATGCTCAAAGGAGTCACATGTAGAATATATTCTTCTCTGTCTTCTCCTTGTTCAGCCTTGTTTTTAAACTTCATCCTTTGAATGGCATCTATGGATTTGTATTTGTCTGTCATGCCTTCATATTTTGAGATTAAAGTGAACATCTTCTTTAAGACGTCCCTTAGTTCCACCCTTCTTTTTGTTTATCTTGTGATCAACATGGGTGGTTAGATTTATATTTTCTTTGGAAACCTCTTGTTATGGAATTCAATTGCCTCAAAAATTGACTTTTGAGTATATGGTTGGGGTCTCATTTCTAAAGAGTTTAACGTTCTTGCATAGTAAACTCTGTTGTGAGTCTTCTTGTTGAAGATGTGATTTGATTAAAGGTTTTTTTGATGGAGAGGTTTGACTCAATAGGTAGCTGGTTGACTTTGGAAAAATGAATTTTCTTTGACAAATCCCATCTTCCGAATCACATCATTCTTTACTTTGGCCTTGATTTCTTCCCTCCTCTTCTCCCTTTCTTCCTATTCCTTTTCTTTTTTCTCTTCTTTTTCATCTACTTCTTCAACTACTCCCTCTTTCTCTACCTTCTCTGTTGTCTCAGCCTTCTCAGTAGATGCCCTTGTACAGTTCGGTAGATATTTGCTTCTTTACCTCCAGGTTGCACTTAGGGATATATGTGGGAGTGTATGTCATTAGTGGTTCCACAATATTATATCCTAAACTTGTCTTGGTTTAATACAAATTTAGGAAGTTTTTAGTAAAAGCAAGCAATTTTTCGAACTTTTCAATTTGAACATTGTATTTATTAGCATATGTTGTAGCTATAACTATGTCATATTATGTTGATTTCAATCTGCTCAAGTGATCATTAATTTGGGTCTCCAAGTTGGTTTGTTTATGTTTTAATTATGAAAAAAACTTTCTAGCTTTATTATCTTTTTCTTTTGAGCTTGCTTATTTTTCTTCAACCTTGTTTTAATAAGATTGATTGATTTAACATCCTTCTTGAGATCCAAATTGTGATTTATGTATAAGTTTATCTTAGCAATGTATTCATGTGTACAACAGGGTTCAAAGTTTACCTAAGGTGAAGAGATTAAGCTTCCAGCCATCAATATGTTATTGATGGCAGTGACATCTTTTACTTGGAAGCTCTGGTTAATCACCTCTTCTCCTGGGGCTACACCTGATATATGTGTTTGGCTAGTAGAGGTAGAGGGAATTTGATAGTTCAGGGGTTGTTAAGAGTTTGATAAACTTGGGAAGATGGGTTTGACTTAGGTGCTTTGCATTCATTAGCAAATTGTCACAACTAGTTACAGTTAAAACACTTTACTTTGCTCTTGTCAATTCTAAAACCTTATTTTTTTCTCCCTCAAGAACTTTTTTCTACTTCTCTGCTGAAATCGTTTGGCACTTAAGGAAATCATGGTTATCTGATAGTTTATATCCATTTCCTAAAGATTATCTAGACGAATGCATTCCAGATCTTCTTCAGAGGGTTGAATGTTCATTTACAAAGGTTGAGTTAGAAGAGTAGGTTTATGAAAAGGATGGTGAGGTCTGCTAAAAGACGGCAATGGTTGAGTTTTAGCAGTTGGAGTCGGTGAACAGCTGCCTAAAAGAAAACCCACTTGGAAGTCTAAGGAACTTTAGTATTGTACTCTATCACCAAAGTTGTTAAAGTAGAAAATTTTGTTGCTCGCTTAGTGCACGGATCATACGCTACCTCATCACTTACTAACACTTGATTCAAGGTACATGACTATTGGTATTTAATTATTTACCATGGGAATTTGGTAGTGTAAGGTCCCGTTCCTGGGACGTTCACAGCTGGACAATCATCGCACATAAAACATTATTTTCATTAATAAAACATTATAGTGGAAACATTAAAACAAACATTTCATTTCATTATAAATCCTTTTGCAAAATAATACAACATTCTTACGAAACATCGTTTGTTCGCATTACAATGCAAAAACATTATACAAAAGAATGCCATCCAAAACGAGCCGAGTAGCCGCACCGTGCCATTCTTATTAACCATTACCCGCCAACTGGAAACACATAAAAATCAGTGTTGCTGAGTGAGTTCCACTTTTATAAAACTTTTTATTACCTTTCATTCGCTAAAACATTTTCTTTACTATCGCACGTGATCACACATCATACGTACATCAAGGTAATGATTATTATCTTCATCATCGTTCGGTTCGTACATTTCGCACGTTTCGCACATTTTGTACTTATCGCACTTTTCGTACATTTATTATCTTTTCACTTTTATCTAGGTCTTGTCATGTACTTAACCCCCCTCTTGAGAACAAAGCTATATCATTTAGGGTTAAGCGACAAGGACCCCATATCGCACGTATGGAGTAGTCACATAGACTAACTCCCCCTGTGTGAGAACCCTTAAGGGTTAGCCAAGATCGCACGCTGTAAACACACAGTTAAGCTAACAACTCTCAATGAGTTGTGAACCTCCTTTCATTTGCTTTCAAGACTTTTCATTCGTTCATTATGTTCCACTTTCATTATCTTAAATCTTTCACTTCGTTAAGATAAGACTTTACGTTCATTATCATAATCACACCACGTAAAGTCAAATCATCATACATAATAAGGAACATATTATACATAACATACATAATCATCATCAATCACACATCATCATCATGCATATGCATCAATCATGCATCATCATTCAAATCACATCATACATTGCCCATCACATCATCTATGACTTCAAAAAGTCAACTTACATATCCCCCGGGAGCTTCCCAAGTCAAAGCCTACACTTTATATTTTTCCTAAAATTTAGAAAAATATTCTAAGTCTTAGGTGCATGGGAAATATTCAGGCACATGGGCACTATTTGGGAGCATGGGCAACACTTTAGTCATATTGGGCAATTTCTAGGCGCATGGGCACTATGCAGGCGCATGAGTGCCTAGGCGCATGGGCTTACTAGGCGTTTGGACACTTAAGTCAATTTCAGCCTAACTCTAGGTGCATGAACACTGTTTGGGCGCATGAAATTTGGGCGTATGGGGACACTTAGCAGTTTAAATCGTAGGGCGTATGGGCCACTGTTTAGGTCATGGGCAATCAACACTTATAATCAATCATCATAATTTGTCCCAATCATCAAACTAACATGTTCCAAGCTTATATCTTACATTCTAAGCATCAAAATAAGAACATAGCATTATCATAACACCATAAACATACCCAAAATCACACCCCACCCGCAAACATACACACATAACGTACGGGTGCAATACCCATTTTATAAAAACATTCACACATGTATTTCCAGCCCCAAAATCAAGTAAAATTAGTAAAAAGGGGGTTCTAGAACTCACCTTAACAGGCTCTTGGGTATGACTTCCTTCAAAACCCGTTTGCTATGAGTTCAACACCTAAAACCCAGCAAAAATACACACACAAACACACATAAGCATACAACAGAGGCTAAGGCTAGTTAAAAACACCATAAAACCATGAATTCTTACCTTGAATTCAGCCTCTTCTTTTTGTTCTTCAAAAACCTAAGAGTCTTGCTCTTTTTCCTCTCTCTACAAAAAAAATCCAAATGAAAGGTATGGTGTGACCATTTAGGCAGCCGTACCACCTTTATTCACCAACTTTCAAAGTTTTTGTCATTTTGGATACTCTTTACCCCTCAACTTGGGTTTTATAGTTTTTCTCTCTTTTTCTTCACTTTTATTCTTTCTTTCATAACTTTAAAAATAAGCGGGTGTTACAGGTAGACTTGGGTAGAGACCTTAAGAACTTTCTGAGAACATCATTTTTCTCCATCTTCATTCTAACATAATCTAGAAAGTCTAGCAGTTTGACATACCTAAGATATATGACAGTCATGGTTTCTCCCCTAGTGAAACCAATGTTGTCGAACTTCTACATTAAGACATCTCTTTTGTTCTCATTTATGTCTTAAGTTCCTTGAAATCTAGCCTTTAATGCTTCCCATAACTTTTATGCAATTATGAATTTCTTGAAGCCATAAATGATGTTGTTTGGTATGCTCATTATGATCAACCATAGAGCCTTTGAATCCACATGCATATTCTTTAGATCTTCATCTGACTACTTTGTGTGGTCTTTCGGAATCATGACCCCACCTTTACCAGTTGCTTAAACCATGGGGACATATGGTCTATTCAGAATAGAAAGCCATAGTCACACATCTTGATTCCTTAGAAAGTTTTTCATTTGAAATTTCAAAGTATCATATTCATGTGGTGTAAACAGAGGATGTTAAGTCTGAGTTCAATTTTCTAACTCATGCTTACTTGAGATGGCTACAACAGTTATTTTGAAAGGATAAATGGGTATGAAGGAGTGTGGTGTTTGTTAGTATTATCAAAGGAAAACAAGGAATAGTTGAAAGTGAGCTTCAAGCATATCAAGAATTTAAGCTCTAATACAACTTGTTGGGTCAGTTTTATGGATTAACAAGACATTTGTATTTGACTAGAAGTTAATGAATACGAGATCTAAGTTTAGAACTTACTAATAATCATAAATACTTGTGGTAAAGATAAATGAACAAGCAAATCTTTCAAAGTATACACTTGATTTAATGAAAACTAAGTACAAAAAAGTAAATCAGCAAATACACAAGTGGCTTAACGAAGCTTGCCTCTACTATCCAAGTGTGAGGACTTTATACTATGAATTCTAAACAAAAAGAAATAAACTATTCTATGTTCAAAATATACACCAAGATAGACAATCGAAGCATCAGAGTTAGACAGCTTTAGTACTATGTTTTCTCCAAAAGGCTGAACACAATAGTCGTCGATACAAACAATCTTGTTTTCTCTAATAGTTGATCCGTAGCTCATGGAGTTATATATTGATTAGAAGCAGTCAATTAGTAGCTTATTAGTTAAGTGTTGTTTGAAAGTTGTTCAATGTATGTTGATCGACAATCATTCAGCACATGTGATTCATTAATAGATTCAACATTTGGTATAAATTAGCAGTTGACAGCCAGTACTAAATTCTAGAGTTTTCGATAGTTTCATTCTCTTCATAGATCAACACATTCATCCTAAACTTTTATTTATGGAACCATTAAATTACCTATGTAGGCATTGTAGTGCTTTCTTCATTATTGTGATTGATTATTTATCGTTTATTTTCATTTTCTTTCAAGATCAACAAATTTGAGGACTATCAAACTAGGTTTATCTCACTTTATCGTTAATCATGATCAAATATGCAACATATCATCAAAATCCTACTTACTTTCATGAAATATTAACTTCAAGTTTAGAAAGCATAAACTTTTTTGAGTAGGACTAGACTCGTTCTGGGATTATGTACATGGACTTTTTCTTATTATTGTCAAGTGAGTACTTGTGGGCTCTTTTTTCGTTATCTGTTTTCTAGGGTTGGGGGGATCATGTTAAATCTTTTTGTACAAACTATGTTTGACTTGATTTTGCCTATGGTATATTTCATGTTGTAGACAATGTACCTCTGTTGTTGATTGAATGAGATTTTTTGGTCATAATCTTGATAGACAATGTATCACTTTATTCTACATGGCTACTTAAATCACGAGTTCAACCTGATAGAAAAATATTGAATAGTACTATTTGCATTCATACCCCATTAATGATTAGTTGCTAAAAATATTATCATGATTCAAATAGTTGAATGAATCCAGCATACATTTGTTAATGTCATGTGATTAGACATTAGCCAAGACATGTCTTATGAGTAGATGGACTTATTTAGATTGCATCATACTTCTGTAGTAGCATAAAAATTATTATAGTTGGCTTTAACTTTTAACGTGACTACATCATAAGACCCTTAAGTTTATGGCATAAAACCATTCATTAAAACTCTATTACATCTATATCTAAAATATGCATTCTCTTATTCTAACATGTTCCTAGGAAATCTGAATTCGATACTACGTTATATATGATTTTGATAATTTGTTACATTGTTGTAGGTATGTATGTGTGAATGTGTGTACATTGGCAGTTGTATTTGTCATGGTATTTATTTTAGTTTTCCTTTTATCTGTACATTAATTGCTTAGTCATACTATTTCTTCACGACAGATATATATGGGAATTTGGGAATCATGAATGTGTGAAAATCGTTAAAAAGCAACCAAAGAAGTAAAGAGACAATAGTAATAAGACGTTTAGCATCTGTTTTAACACTTTAATATTTTATTTTTAGACAAATGTAAACGGTATTGATTTAACTTATTTAATTCTAAATTTATTATTATCTCTATTTATTGTAGTGTGACATATCAACTCTATTATGAGGCTGGGTGTTACAAGCATGTTATAGTTAGATAATAAAATTTATGATGTTCATAAATTATTTTATTTCAAATACAATTTCGTTTTAACAAAACTTACATTAGATGTCTAGAAATAAATATACACAACCAGAAATTATTCCCTTTAAATAAAAAAAGGTAACAAATAAATTTTGTTGAGAAAATCAATTCAGTAAAAACGTATAACATATATTAGATAAAATTGAAATTTAGAAATTAAAGAGTTAAGCTTGAAAATTAGGTATGTATATAATATTACCTATATCATGAATAAACACATCAAATTATTTAATACAAATATAATACAGAAAGACATAATTCATTGGGGTTATAGTAATCATTAGGTTGTATCATGACCCCATCTCTCTACTCTTATTCTCCCTCTATGAGCTATAAATAGTAGTAGAAACATTGGTTCCTTCATACTCAAAAACACTTTACACTCCATTTTCTCTCTACCCTTGTCTTGTGAAACGAAATGGGTATCCTCAAAGCTTTTGTGGCATCACTTCTTGTGTCTCTTTTCCTCTTCCAACTTGCCCAAGCCTTCCATCCCAATCAATTTGTAATAATATTCTCTTCACCTTTTCAATCTTCTTTATATATTATTCTTTTTTTAATATTTTATATGTTTGCATTAACCTATTATTTATACTCTAAAACAAATATAACTTATATTAGTTTTTATTATCTCATTTGAATTATGAGTTTGCTTTTTCCTTTTTGGTAAGATTCTAAATTTCTTATACAACTTACACATTTCTTAATCACTAATATTAATAATATACGTTTCGTGCATATTTTCTGTATCATTGGATGGTACTTTAAATTGTTGATTAGTTTATTTTTTTATATTTTTTTCTAATATTGATGTTTTTCTTTGTTACAGGGCGCTGCCAGTGTTAACGCATATACGGGCACCAAAATTGGTATTACTTCAATTCTTTATACAATCTAAAATGACTTTTTTTTGGTTAACCACACCAAAATATATTCAACTTAATAAAAACTTTAAATACATGTAGCGAAGCAAATCTTTTTTGATGTAACAAAATTCAAAAAACCCTCTGGCGTATGTATTTGGGGACCACACAATAACAACTTTTTGTGTCACTTTGATGCATATTGTTAAAGCATTATTATTACCTTTTTTTGGTTCATTGCATAATTAAGACTTTACAGACTGATACACAATTGGAACTAAAATGAAGTTGGATAAATTTGACTACATTTGTTGATGAAAGTAATTGTTAACCAATAAACATCGGCTTATGTAAAATGGACAGATTGTGGAAAGGCATGTGCAGCAAGGTGCATACTATCAAAACGACCTAACCTTTGCAACAGGGCATGCGGGACGTGTTGTGGAAGGTGCAATTGTGTGCCTCCAGGCACCTCGGGCTACTACGAGTCTTGTGCTTGCTATGCTCAGATGACCACTCGAGGAAACAGAAAGAAGTGCCCATGAAACTTCATTAAAACTGATAACTTCGAAGAGTACTTCATCCTTAATCTCACATATCAATAAAAATCATATTTATTTTTATTCTTGATTATGTAATTCAATTTTATGTGATTCTTATCGCAATATTATTAATAAAAGTTGTTGTGTTTATAATTGGAGTTGGTTATATCATGAGGTGTGAGATTGGATTCCAAAACAGGTCTCATAAATATGAGAGCAATGACGCATTGTCATCCCTATTATAATAGTGTAAATGATTTGAGTTGTTTGTGAGCTACTTGATATAGACTTCTTAATTAAAAGTTCAGATCAAGCCAAACTTAAACAAAATTGAGTCTATGATGAAACTATACATCAAAATAATTTCATGTACCAAGCTTGATTAGACTCATGAGAATAGAGATGGTAATATTAATACGTATATATGAATTATGGTTATATATAAAAATAGATAAGTAAACACATAAAAATCACTAAAAACTACTAAGTAATAAATAATCCGAGTTTTAGCATGTAAAACTATTCATAGGCTAAACTCAAGTTTAGACATAAAACCTAAAATAGTAATGCATTGAATGTTCCGAGCTCAAACTCCTGTAAGTCAACAATGTTAGAAGCTCGAAAATCAAAATGTTCAAAGCTCATACACCTTTTAAATTAACGGATTTAAGTTGGGCTCGCTTACACCCATAGTAATTAACGCTGTTTATAACGATAACGCCTCATCCTAACACATTTTCACTCTATTTCGACTTGTATTGTGAGGCCTAATTGTGACCACTTGATCCTAAATTTTCACTAGTACCAAGATAAGAACATGGATTTTGGAATAAAACTTATCAAATGACACACACCCAAGCCCAACTTGCCTAAGCTAAGGAGAAGTTAACATTTTAACTTTAGGCTTAAGTCTAAAGCCTGAATATAGAATTGAACATATGGGTATAATTAGACCAAGCAATTTGGACCCAAGTGGGTATATTTGGGCTGATTTTGGTAATAATAATAAAGTAATGGGTTAGATTGGGTTAAGTTATATTTTTAAGAGAGTCAAGTTGGGTAACTTTAAAACAAGGAATATTATAAACGGGTCAAGATGGGTCATAAGAAAACAAGGATTGGGTTAGGATGGGTTGATTAGATTTTCTCATAAACCATCTTTCTCCACCACATCTTTTCTCAAAAATCTACGCATAGTCTCACATCTATATGATAGCAATAAACATGTTGGTTTTATGAACGGGTCAAGATCGGTTTACGGGTCATATAAGACGAACGAGTCGGTAACTGGGCGTCATAAACTAGAGCTGCATGATGGGGTAAAAGACTACAATATAACTGCACAACCCACGTCTATTATCATCATGCACTTTATCAATTTTTTTATTTTATAGCTATTTGCTTAAAGTTTAATTTTAAATGTGTTTGTCTAGTTGTACCTTAAGGTAGGGTTGTTCACGAGTCGAGTCGAGCCGAACCGAACGGAGCTTTGCTCGTGCTTGTCTCGTTTTTAAACCGAATCGAACCGATCAGCTCATTTACAACTGAGCTAAAAATCGAACGAGCATTTTTCGAGCGGTAAATTTTCAAACGAGCGGCAAACAATTTATACAACCCAACTAATTTGTGTGTCATACGTTTATACATCGAATAAGGTTTATGACTTAAAAACCAACCACATTTCATTGCATAATATTCTCATGAATGACAATACGTTGTGGTTAACAATGAAATTATGATTGTATTTAATAAGGCGAAGAACATATTGCAGATAACGATGGCGATGAGTGTGGGAGATGATCGAAAAAATATCTCTTAACGGCTTAGGAATTCACTTTTATGCTTAATGTAGATTTCATTATTAGGTTGATTGATCAATTATGCATAAATCTAATTATATATTTGTATACAATGGGTCAAATCTACTAGAGTGTTACGTATAAACTATATGTACATATTAATTTGATCCGAACCAAACCAAGTGGACCTTTGCTCGTGCTTGGCTCGGTTACAAACCGATCCAAGCTGATCGGCACGTTTACAACCGAGCAAAAATTTGAACAAGCATTCGGCTCATTTACAACCGAGCAAAAATTCGAACGAGCATTTTTCGAGCGAATTTCGAGCGAACGTTGAGTGGTTTGAACAAGCCTATCTTAAGGTATTAGAGTAATATTTAGTTATATTGCATTGGGCTTGATTTATGTATGGAATTGTTAATCAATTTGGTTTTTTTAGTTTAAACCCATTTTGACCCAACCCATCCTGACCCAAATCTATTCTGACCCAAATTCATTTTTACCCATTTTTAAATTAGTACATTCTAACTCAAATCCATTCTAACCCGAACACATTCTGATTTGACACTCAACCTAACCCGCCCCGCCCATTATGCCAGACAGTAAAATCAATGGCTAAGGCCGAAGCCAATATTGAATGATTGGGGATGGAAATTTCTTGGGTTTAGTGGTCATAAGGACCAAAACCATTTTAGATTATTTTATTTTGGCCCAACTAATTTGGTGCTGTTCCAGTGTTCCTTTACAAAATGACCAATGATCAAATTCTTGCACGTCTTATATAATTCTGCAGCTAATAAAAATATATATAGATATTTGCATTATATTCTGTTAAACTAAATAAGTATTCATAAAAATCCGAACAAACTTTTTGACCGAAAATATTTTCTATTTTAATTGTAGAATATCGTTAATTTGTCTTACTCATTTAAGTTTTTTTTTTGAAAAAACTTTTATTACATTTTCAAATGTTGTGACTTTTTTTATAAATGTCACGGGTTTTAAAATTATGTGAACAAAATCAATCATTTGTGAATCATAATTACTATTAGGTGATTAGTTTTTCTTTAAACTTTACTTTAGCTGAAAATTATATAATGTGATTTTTATTCAGTGAACTTCAAATTTTAAAAAATTAATAATTAATAAAAATTACTGAATAGTAATTAGGTTTCATATATATTTCATTTAGATCACTTCAATTAAAAAATGTAACAATTATTAAAAAAGTGTCTACAAAACTAGAACACCTAATAAAGTTGAGTGATTGTAAAAAAACAAATAACTTAAATGGCTTTAATAGAACATTTGAAAAACTTAATTACTATCGTGTAAAGTTAGCTAACATTTTGTTCAAAAATTGCTAATCACCGACGAGATAACCCATTGGTGATCTATCATAGCAATCACTAACATGTTGGTACTATGGTTGGGGATCTGTCGATGAAGCATCTCTTGGGAAAACCTTGTGACATGTGCGGCGATGTAGACCATATGTGGGAGACTAAACCTAGGATCACATCGTATTACAGAAGGGCGTAAACATGACACTGTTTAGTAATAAAGTCATGTTGGGAGAACCTATTAACATGTGTGGCAATGTAGACAAGATATGAGAGACTATGGCCAAACACATTACTCATATAGCACAAAAGACTATCAGGATTACAATAGGAAAGACCGGTGGGCTAGGAGTCTTGGTAGTGGAACGAGGATGTGCAATGCAAGGTCAAGATCAAATAAGAGTGCTTTAGGAAGCTTTTGTGATGCAATGATGAAAGGGAGAAAAAGAGAATAAAAGGGATGTATAAAGACGCCAAGCATGTGGCAAAGAAGGTGGCGTTGATTGCATAGAACATTGCACATGACGAGATGTATATATGATTGGAGACTAAAGCTAGGATCTCGACTTGTTCTAAATTGCTAAACCCAAGGAGTGAAGAAGACAAAACTTAAGAGTTGTGAAGTTCATAAAAATTATGACAAAGATGTTTTGGTAAAGGAGAACGACTTCAAAGGAAGATAGCAAACCTATTTCCATTATATATTCAATGACGATAGGAACAACATCCAATGAAGTCAACTAACAGAATGTTGTTGTCAAAAAATCACTACAAAATAAGGTTAGGAGGGCTCTTTAAAAGATAGGAACAATGAAAGCGATAGTCCAGTCAACATTTCCATCAAAGATGGGAAATGTTTAAAGAAAGAAGGAGCTACTTGGCGGATAATTTTTAATGTTGTTTAGAGAAAGAAGGATAAGTTTTTGTCCCTTTACATGAATAAAGGAGATGCATAATGTTGTGATAACTATATGAAGATTAAGCTTTTAAGTCATACTATGTATTCATGGGAAAGGATGATGATCGACAAAAGAATTAAACAAGAAATTCATGTTTCAGTAAACTAGTTTCGTTTCATTTTGTAATGATAGACTATAGAAGTGAAAAACATTCTAAGGAGGGTTACGAAGAAAAAAGAAGATAAGCAAACTTTCCTATGGTGTTTACTAATTTCAAAAAGACTTCTGATAGCGTATCACGTAAGATGACTTGGGATAGTCTAGATAGAAGAGGATCCCTACAAAGTATATAAGACTTAGTTGGGGATATGTATGATAGTGCTACGATGACTATTTGGGCATCGGTGGGAGATAGAGACTTCTTCCCGGTGTAGGTGGGAGTTCACCAAGGATTTGCGTTAAAGCCATTCCTTTTTTTATAATAGTCTTGGATGAGTTGTTGAAGACGATACAAAAAACTAGCCCTTAAGGTATGCTTTTCATAGATATTGTTATGTTGGTGGTGAAAAATAAGCAGATTCTAAACCTAAGGGGTAGAGACATGTCTTAGAGAGGAAAGGCTTACATATCAGTTAATCTAAAACCGAGTATTTATATTGTACCTTTAGTGGGGCTGGAGGGAGGAGAGCGATCACTTGACTATTGGAGGCCAAGCTATAACACAAACTACCAAGTTTAAGTATTTAAGTTCATTCGTCATGAAGGATGAGACATTGATTGTGATGTAGCTCAACGTGTGTAGGCAGGCTTGCACAAGTGGAAAGAAACCATAGGCATTCTATGTGACAAGAGATTCTCTTAGTGTGACATCCAATATTTATCATAACTAACTTCATATATGAAAGTCCATTATATTTGCCGAGTCATACATACACATTACCTAAACACACACAAGTTGTCCTTGAATGTTAGTGACCTAACAAATGGCTAATATAAATAATATTAATCTAATTAGTATTACGTGGATACTGAGTGATCATGTTAAACCAACATGCTATATGTTATTTGATTGATTCATGTGTTAATGTACAAGGGTAACTTTTATAAACTAGTAAACTAGGGGTTTTTATAGAAAGATTAAATACACACACACACACCAAGGATTGGGTTCATGTGAAAACTCCAAGTATTTGTGAGAACCCATTAATCCATATGGATCAGTGATCGACACATTAGCAACATGGAAAAGCATCAGCCAAGGGTATATTTGTTATTTTACAACCCCTGTATTAAATGTTTGCCTTTTTTCCTATAACCTTTTGTACTATGGATGTAGATGTTTTCTTTTTCACCAAGTCCAATGTCACCAATAGTTCTAATTGTACGTATGAAACATTGTACTTTTCTTGAAGAACTTTTGAATTTATGATTTTTTAACTTACCATCTTTGTTTTTCCGTTATATTCTTTTTCCATTCTAATGTAACATTCTTACCTTCATCATTTTGTCCTCCTTCCAACTTATGGACCAAGCTTTACCAAGAACATCGAGGTGATGATTGACCAAGAACACAAAGAACCTTAGATGAATCTGGGTGTTTGCTTTTGTTTGCTTTCATCTACAATGATATTTTTCATCGATCAACACCCTCCCCTATTGATTTAGGTTTTTATGTTAATTTTCGTGTTTGCAATCTAGATCTAGATTATAGTGAGATGCAGATCTAGATTGTTTATGATCATAGTTTTTGAAGCAGGGTATCTCCTACACAAGTCACGACTATAACAAGTAAATAGGTTAATTTTTTGGATTTTTATTTGGGTTTTGTTGTTTAATTTTGTTTTTTGTTCATGTAGTTATATACTTTTTATGGCTAAGTTAAAGTGACAAAAATTGTTTACGATTTTTTAGGTAAGTTTATTTAAGCCATTACACTAGTGTAATCTAATAAAATCTACCGAAATTTCATAGTTTTTTATTTTGGTGATACAAAATATCGTATTAATAAAAATATAAACGTTGTTAAGTATAACATACCATTATTTTATATGCATTTTTAATGTATTTTTTATAGTTTTTCTAATATATTTTAGTTATATTAATGTAGGTAATTTTATATAAGCCAATGCACTAGTGTAATATAATGTAATCTACCGAAATTTCGTAATTTTTTTTGTTTTGGTGTTGCAGCACATGGCAAAAAATGAAACAATAAATATTTGTAAATTAGACTATAGTTATATTATTATAGGTAAATTATTTAGCATAATGCACTACTAGTATTTAATGTAATCTACTGAAATTTCATTGTTATTATTTTGGTGTTGTAGCATTTTACATAAATAAAAATATAATTTAATGTAATTCTTTTATAGTTTTTTAACTAGACCATAGTTACATTACTATAGGTAAATTAATTTAGGTTAATGTAATGGTGTAATATAATGTAATATACTAAAAATTAATAGTTTTTCATTTTGGTGTTGCATCGTATTACACAAAGAAAAGATAAGCGTTGTTATGCACAATATACTATTAATATAAATGTGTTATTAGGTTTTTTATCTAAAGTTTATTGTATCATTTTTTGTAAGGTAAATTTATTTGGCCCACCCTGATGTAACACTTATTTATAATTGTAATATAATGTAGTGTAATTATATTGTTAGTGTGATGTTATATGATGCAATGATTTATTGATGTTAATTAATATAATTCAAGTAATAAATAATAAACTAAATTAATCTGGTGTGATTTATGCCTTTGAAGCAAAAAAGAACAAATATGATTTGATGGATAGCAGGTTTGTCATAGCAAAGTAGGCTACTAAGGTTTTAGAACACATGATATTGTAAAATGACATGTACGCCCTTTCAGTCTTTTTTATTGACTATGGATTCATTAAAATATTATCTTTTAATCATATCTATTAGATTAAAAAATAAGATTCAAATCTAAGACTCATATTTAGTTAATGAGTTCTCACAAATAGGATGGGTTCTCATTTGAACCATATTTTATATACCAAAACCCTAGCCCCCATCCCTATTGAGCCATTGCCCACACACACCTTACACCATTGATTTTTGCTTGAATCCATTTGTATAACACGTTAGGGTGTCTCATTCGTCATTAACTACGTGATTTGGGTAAGAATTATCATCAAATTGTCATATTTTTCATGAATTTTGATTATACACACACCTTAGTTCATCTAACCAATCCTATAAATTTATATTGATAAACTTAAATGTTGTAGTTGTTCTAGATTGATACTATTGTTGATAGCTTACATGGATTATGCAAAGCATTTATGATTTGGATGTATAGTAGTTCATGACTTACTTTAGTTTTCAAGAACTTTGAATTTTTATAAATATGATGCTTATTATGATATGATGATAAATATAGGTTAGATGGATAATGTGAATAATGTATTATGAGTTGATTTGGTGTAACATGGATTGTTTAGATCATATTCTCCTAAAGAGGAAATTTTATAAATGTGATAAGTGAAATTTTGTATTTTGGGCATGCATGGAAAGATAGGATCATGTTAAAATAATTATTGAGATTGATAAGACATGGACGATATGCTGAATGTGTTAGATACATGGGTTAGTCATGTTTCTAAAAAACTTGAATTTGATGAACTTAAGAGAATATGATTATTAAATTCATATGTATGTTTGATGATAATTGTCACACACTTGCTAGAAGCGGAAACACGAGATTGCGATGGACGGGATCGTCATAACACATTGGGAGTCCAAGAGAATCGTTAAAGGCATTCTCCGTAAATGGTCATGTCATCGCCCGAAACATAATAACACATGCCAAGTAATGTCAATCCCAAATTGTCATACCATAAATCCATAAATAGTCCAATGTTCCATTCAGGAACAAACAAACACAAGTACAAAACAATCCAAATACAAACCAACAATTACAATACAATAACCAAACAATCCAAAACAAGTCTAATAGTCTCATGAAATGTCTATTTCTCCTAAGGGAGTGGTCTTGTCTAGAGTCCCAAGTCACATACCTAAGCCTCATTACCAAAAAATACATGGTCTAAAAATTCAACAAACGTTGGTGAGTTCACAGGTTTAAAAGTGTTGTGCATAACATGTACATAAAGTCATATGTGGGTAAGAGTACATTGCAGTAATAGATATTAATATAAGTATAAATTTATTCCAAGTTCAATTACCCAGATTATATTGACTAAGAGTACATATCAATCATAGATGTCAACACAAGTTTAAAATCAATCCAAGTCTAATTACCCAAATTATATTCACCCAAGGGCAAGCCCATGCCAAGATAGTCTCGACTAGTATACTAACGACATGCTAGGGTGTCAACATGTTAGTACTAACAATACCTCTCCATGATGTCCAAGTCACAATAACAAGTCCAAGTCCAAGTACACACTCATGAATGAACATCTAGACTCAACCCATTACCTAAATCATATACATTGTCCCAAAATAGTCTAAAAGACATGACATAGTCCAAAACCATGAGCATACTTTTCTTAGGAAAAACATATTAAAAATGGATCGTGAAACTCACCTTTAGTACAATACAAATTCCACAATATGCAAAGCAACACTAAATGTACAAAATTACAAGAAGGATTACTACAGAACAATAATATGACCTTTATAGGTGTAATCCTTGTAGCCTGATCCTTAATATCCATCATGATTCTTAATTTTATGAAAACATGATTTACTAGAAGAACAAGTCCAAAGTCGGATTTAAACTTTATATTTTGTCACATTAGGGTTTGTAGTTGTCGATTTATATTACTTTATTAATGTCCGTTGATGCATGATGATTTGTCCATACACAATGAACTAAGGATATTATTAGTTTATCCTATTTAATAGTCACTTAATTACTTTTAAGTATTAAACTTGTCTTTATTTGATTGTTTAGTTTCAAATTATTATTTTAAAATTTAACCAAAATATTTAAGCATGAAAAGAAAATTGCGTACCAATTTTGAATATACTGGTTGGAGTCGAAAAGGTAAAGAAAATGTCAGGATCGTGTACGTACGAGATACTAACAGATTTTGTGTGAGTCCAGATCAAATAGTACGGAATCTTATTTGATTGGCGATCCAATCAGTGAGAACGTTAACCCGATCGATATAAGAGTGAACTAAACGTTAAGAACGAGTAGGAATCAATCAAGAACGGACTTTGAAGTTGGATTTGCTAGTTTGGATGTTCTGGACGACTAGGGTTCGATAAATTATGAAGTGTTCTCGAATTGTTATAAATTGTTTTTATTTTTCCACGAATTAAGTGGTATTTATAGGTTTGGAGTTTCCATTCGTACGACTGAAGCATTAGCATGGTTTAGTCATGCGACTAAATCACGAGACTGAGTCATACGCATGACTGAAGGTTCAATCGTGTGACTGAGTCAATCTTATGTCTCAATCATACGACTGATCCAGTCTCATGGTTCGGTCGTGCGACTAGTTCATAAGCATGATGTATTCATGTTTATGGTCCATAAGTATGGTCTATTAGCATGAATACTCATTCGACTAGATTGAACACATTTCTTAATCATTATTGACTAAGAACTATGTACAATAACTTCAAACCTATATAATAAGTTCATACATATGAATTATACTTTAACACAATAATAATATGAAATAGATAAACATGAATAAACATCAATCACATATCATAATTCATTGAACCAATTCATTATATATGTGTAAGACATGAAAGACTTTTACATTTAAGCTTATAAACTAGTAACAACATGTATCTACAAACTCCCCCTTGATCCTAGTCTACTCTATTGTCTAACACTCTTCATATGTTCTTGGAATTTCTTGTACTTCTCCTCTTTTGTAACTCTTGCATGTATTTTAAATGCAAAGCAGAGTCTTATCACGTGTTGAAACTGGAGAGCTTGTACAATATCTTGCGTGTCACACCCTCAAATTCCACAAACAGGGTAATATTGTTAGGCGCGTGACATACCAGGATCTTAGCCATTAGTTACACCAAACGACGCAACAATTACAAAACATAATCTTCAAATTAAATATAGTGTCTTAAAAATCATGATTAAATACGAAACATGAAAATAAATGCGGAAGTGTATAAACCATAGTTTAAACGGCGCACACACGCGCATACCAAATAATTATAATTTATAGAAAAACGTAGATTGTTCATTTGACTCTACGATGATGAATGCAGTGTGAGATGTTCCTAATCGTGCGCACCTTAAGAACCTGAAAGAAACATGCTAAAGTGTCAACACAAGGTTGGTGAGTTCACAGGTTTATTCGAAAACAGTAAATAATAGTAATGAAATCCAGATTAAGTAATCAAAGCATATAAGTAGGTAGCTAGCCTACAACAAGTCACTATGTGTATGAATTTCGCGACCGAGCTGACAGTAATAATATAATGAATGCCCCGGCTGTGGATACCAAACCTCAACATTGTAAAACAGGCTAACCATTCACCCGTTTGACCTCCAGTCAAGCTAGCGCGACTAGCCCGGGTGGGTTTGTCAAACCCAGTAGATCTACTAACAATCACCTCGCTAATTCCATATTAACGGTCCGAAGAGGCGTAGTGTTATCACAATAGTAAACCAGTATATGCAGTATTACCAATCTAAGCATCGTATGTTTATGAAAAACAACATGTTTCTCTCCCCCAAAAAGAGAGTATGATATGAAAGTGGGGCTGAGAACTCACCTAAAATGCACAGCAACAAAGTAATGCAGAGAACAGGTAATTAGGTTTCCGAATAACCTGAATTAATATTAATTTACACTATTAATATGAATTGTTAAATATAAATATAAGAAAAATACGGTTTCGCGTTTCATGACTCGGTTCGATTGTCGACGGTTCCCAAAATGATGTATATAACCCACCTACTATCATATAGTTTATTACTTTGCATCTAACATGCCCATAACATAAGATTTACATACACATGCCTACAATCTACACCAAAACCATACAACTCGAACATGAACATATCATACCCATGCACCCACATTCATGGTAGAGGAAACAAAACACCTACACACATTCACGCATTTCACCATTGCCACACAAACCCATGCACAACACATCAAACACATGCAGAATGCACACATGCACATCATAACACACACACCACACACAAAATTGACTAACATCAACATACACACCCACACACACCTTCGCAGAAACACACACACGCACATATATTACAGGCCAATATCGAGTACTCAAACACACCACTTCGAACAAACAATAATGAAACATATATACATGCACAACAGTTACAACCAGATACATATATATACTCATATGTAATTTACTGTACGTGGGCACATACCATGCGCACCCGATTGAGGACCCGAGCACCCAAACCCATAAGCAACCCAACATCATACAAATGTGACAACATACGATTGCACAAAACATTCACACCACACAAAAGAATACACGCAGATCACATACCTACTCACCCACGTGAAAACAACCACCCGGAATTCAACTCGAAATCCATTTACTTGTAAAGGTAACCGGAACCAAACCGTAACGCAACACCATGAATAACGAAAAGAAACGTACCGAATAGTCTACAAAAAGCAATAGAACTTGCACGGAACGCTTCGGGAGTATGTGAACAGTGGGGTTGTCACCGGGTAGGAGGTTGTCGAGAGTACAAAGCCGTGTTCGGAGGTACATGAACGATGGAACTCGCCGAGGATGAGTAGCGCAGCTTGATGCGGCTGCCGTCGGTTGTTTCTTGGGTGCATAGGGTTACAGATGAGAAGAATGGCCGAGATACATGATGCGATTAATATAAACTTGAACTTAGGTGAAAGATACACAATGGTCTCCTCAAGTCTCTTAAGTTTGCACTTTAGGTCCTCCAAGTTAGCCTATTGTATGTTTAGATTAATTTGGTTTAATATAATTAGTAATAATATTAGTCATTATTATAAAGGAATATTATTATTATTATTATTATTATTATTATTATTATTATTATTATTATTATTATTTTTTCCAGAGAGTGATAGTGATGTTGACCTGAAAATTTTGGGATGTCACATCATCCCCTTGTTGAAGGATTTTTCATCCCGAAAATTAAGACATTAGGCGTGCGAACACAAAAGCATCAGACTCAGCGACCTGTAACGTATATAGGTTGTTTTCTGAGAACTTTACGGTTTCACGAGAATTGTGACATCATTCCCTTGTTGAAAGGAATTTCGTCACGAAATTTAAAGAAAGATATCTTAATAATGGATACCTTGAGAAGTAGATGCATCATCTTTGAACAGTTGTGGGTATTTCTTCTTCATTTGATCCTTGCGTTCCTAGGTAAATTCTGGTCCACGCTTTGAATTCCACCTAACGCGCATAATAGGAATCTTGCTACGCTTTAGGGTTTTGACTTCTCGATCCATAATCTCAACTGGTTCTTCAATGAAACGAAGCTGTTCATCAATCTCCAATTCCTCTAATGGCACGACAAGTGAGTCACCGGATAGACACTTCCTCAGATTAGACACGTGAAACACGTTGTGTATTCCACTAAGCTCTTCAGGTAAATTCAGCTGATAGACTACTGGACCAACTCGTTTGACAATCTCAAACGGTCCAACGTATCTAGGGTTTAGCTTTCCACGCTTTCTAAAGCGTATCACCCCTTTTTAGGGTGAGACTTTTAAGAGAACTTTATCACCAATCTGAAACTCCAACGGCTTACGGCGTTTATCAGCATAACTCTTCTGTCGGTCACGTGCTGCTGCCATATGGTTACGTATTTGTACAATCTTCTCAGTCGTCTGGTGCACAAGCTCAGGACCTGTAAGTTGGCTTTCTGCAACTTCTGCCTAACAAATAGGTGATCGGCACTTACGCCCATATAGTGCCTCAAAGGGTGCGGCTTTTATTGATGTGTGATAACTGTTATTGTAAGAGAACTCAACCAATGGTAAATGAGTTTCCCAGTTGTTGCCAAAATCAATCACACAGGCACGCAACATATCTTCCAATGTCTGAATCGTATGCTCACTCTGACCATCAGTTTGTGGATGATACGCAGTACTCATGTCCAACCGCTTTCCCAATGATCGTTGTAAAGATCGCCAGAAATAAGAAATGAATCGAGCGTCACGATCAGATATGATAGATACCGGTACACCATGCCGGGAGACTACTTCTCTTAAGTAAATCCGTGTCAACTTATCCATTCGATCAGTCTCTTGTATGGCTAGAAAGTGAGCGGATTTTGTTAAGCGATCTACTATAACCCAAATGGTATCGCATCCGCTTGGAGTCCTAGGCAACTTTGTGAGAAAGTCCATCGATATCTACTCCCATTTCCACACTGGAAGTTTCGGTTGCTGGAGTAAACCGGACGGTCTCTGATACTCCACCTTAACCTTGGAGCAAGTTAAACATTTGCCTACATAGGTGGCAATCC